>LUGF01004724.1:91780-110968 GCA_001625245.1 Calycopis cecrops | reverse complement strand
GACGTCTATAGCTCCGACTGCCCCCTATACCATGAAAAAGGTCCTGCTGTACATAGCATCACAAATGGAGCAACATGTATTTTTTAAATATTTATTTAAAGGAATCGTCAGATTTTGATGGTTATGATAACGACAAAATCGCGCAGACATATATTTTGCTTGGTAAATAGACGGTAAACACTACACTGTAGTGTTTGAAGCGTAACGTTTAATTCCATGAATCCATATTAATATATGCGATAAAAATATTTAATGTTTTCACGGCAACACTACTGATGACTTATTCATAAACTCAGAAATTACATTAGTGCCTGTTAATAAATGTCATTACGGACAACTAACAAACTAATAGGCGACATCTTCATAATGAATTGTCAACGTGTTAAAAAAAATTAAATATATTTTTATTTAATTTTTTAATAAAATATATATAGTTTTCTCCTTTCGTGGAATATACACTAGCCCACGCCTGTAAGGGATTGTCTCCTTCATGCATATTATTCCATATTATTCCGCCCATGTCGTAATTATTTAAAAATATCATATGATCTTATACTACGGTTACACTTTACTGCAACCACTACAAGATCAATAACAACAGTTATCAGGTACAAAAGCTTCTCTAATTCAGATTTCTTGAATATAGTTAAAGTCGCCGAGTACCACCTCTGTAATTTCTGACATCAGGGCCGCACTGCATACCACCCACTCTCATTTAGTATTATTTTCGTTGGAGACTGTATATTGCCACACCTCGGTGAAATATGTCCAGCTATCTACTTACCGGTCTATGTTTCCAATTTATAAAGATTACATATACGTTGCCTCACTTCTAATACACATGAGAAATAATAACTTCGTTTTTTAGCCTTTCGTTTGCGTTTTTATTAATTTGTATTCAAATGAAATATATTGCGCTGTTTCATATTAATATACTTCGAAGTTATTTCTGTACAATTAATTAAATGACTTTGCAATAAAAAGATATCGTTGAAAAAATATTATCCGTTTATTATAAGTTATGTAATTATGGAGCAAAGAATCCAAACGGTTTTACACTGCGACAGATTAATGTCTGAGAAGAGGCATGGCCACTTTATAAGACGCATTATTTCTTTAAAAACAGTAAACACGTTCATTCAAATATGTGAAAATATAGGATGAAGTTTTTCAATGCAAACTATAGTTGTTTGTTATTTTGTCAATATCGATTCTATGTGAACAAAGTCATAAGCTACAACTATCTTCATTCAATTCAATACTACGTCCATTGCTTATCCCGCTAGGTAATTTGTATTATTTATATTATGCTTGCCCAGCAGTTGTCCTGTAGGATGTCTTCCAGCTGATGATTATGATGATATTATCTTTTGAATATTATGCATCTTTCTCAATATCAGAGTAAAATTGTGTGGGTGTGTGGTGTTAAATATTTATTAAAAAATGCGCTACAGTGTCATGTCAAACTTTTAACGTACATGCACCACACTAGATATTATGAACACACATATTTCATAATCAACATTAAATAAAAACCGAGACACAGCTAGCCAATCTTTGAAGGCGCTCAAAAGCACGGTCTAGCCTATCAGGCGACTACTAGCATACGACCACCGATCCAAGTGAAGCCATTCTCCATTGAGTAATGTACACATTCTAATCAAGCATTTAAAACTACAGTTGCTTTTAAATGAATAAACGACAGAAAATAAATGAAAACGAATTATATACGTTGGGATTTTAACGATAATAGCAACGACAAGTTAATATGGTTATAAACTATCTGAGCGTTTACGATGCGCATTAAAATATAATGCCCAATAGTAATTTCTATCGCCGTTACGACTGTTTTAAAGCCCAATTTAAAGAGCTGATTGTAAGCCGATCTTGTAGTGACAAAGAAATTGTGATCGAGAAAAGTTACCTGAGCTCTTACTCGAAAAACCATATTACAAGGATGCAGGCGACACACAGTATAAATCGCTGGCTATTTCTTTTATGCTTATTTAAAATAAATAGCTTAGCCTTTCCAGATTGTGTCGACCTTATACTCTGTGCGGCAGCCATATATATCAGAAATATATCTCTATGGCGGCAGCTGAAGCAATAGCAATGACCATGATAAGCTCTTCCAATATACAGGCGTTCACCGAATCCTATTTCGTATGTAGTGATGGTCCAACTAAACATTACTTTGTTTTTTGACAGTTAGTTTTCAACTCAACGTAACCTTATGCAATAAAATAATTTTAATGCATTTTGTTTAATTATTTTACAGGCCCGTTTCAGAAGCTGTACAGCAACCGTGATAACGGTGGCCCAATCCACCACGTTAAAGTTATTTTATTGTAATGAGTACTATTTGCGTAAACTTAAGACTTAACTTTGTAGATTTACCGTACACTTTCCGGAATTTAAACCATATATCGGTTGCCGTAAATCCTATATAAAAAGGCAGGTATGGAGTAATGTACGTAACATATAACTAAGAGCACGAGAGTTCTGAATTCTGGGAGATCTTAAAGAAAACAGAATAAAATACATAGTAATAAATGTTTTACAGTAGCATCTACATAAAATGGTCTAATACTTATTACGTACACTTACGTACACAATTTTTTATTTTGAATTGATAATATGATAGGAGTTTATCTGCTAGAGTTTCAAATCGGACAATAGCCAATCTGACTAAACCACGGTCACAAAACTGAAAATCAGGAGCAATCTGCGATAGATTTGTGCCTTTCACGGAAGCAACTTCGTTTCAAATATAATAATAATAATAATAAAAAATTGAAGTAAATCGTCAAGTCAGAATATTTCGCCACATAAAATGCTGGCTGTGATTTTCTCAAAGCATAAAGTTTACATTCCAAATGTATATAGTATCAAATAGAAAAAAAGGTAAACAAATTTTATACTGCTAAATAGTTTATCGTTAATGTTGCCAAGTAAAAAAAACACTTAAGAATCCCGAAATAAAGTTATTAACGGAGCTTTAAAATACGAAGGAAGCAACATAACACAAATCCGAGGTTGTCGCAATCGAATAGAAATGAAAAAAAAATGCAATCGCCACGTGCTCGGCGACGGAAACGTGTAATGGCCCCCCTCCCGCGCCCCCCAGCTATTTCTAGTAACGGAGACACTTTGCTTGTACTTTGTTGGATATATTCAGTTAGCTCACCATAGAGCATTTCGGACGCAGAAATGATTCTTCAAAGGGATATAGAGGAAGTTAAGACCGAGCAAAACACATTTTTTATCAATATTTTTTTATTTTTGCTGAATAATTATAGTATTATAACAAAAAAAATATGACTCTTGTGATTTTAGAATGTCACAAATGCAGTAAGACGAGGAAAGGCAGGAGTAGTTGATGAGTGATCTATAGGTCTAATCTATCTCTGACAGATCACAGGCTTGTGCAGATTGTACGAAACACTTAGATAAATACTCCATCTGAAAAGATACATCTGCTGTTATGACGTTTATTGAAATCTATATTGCAAGTCAGTAGACAGATAAAGGCCCAGGGAGACAGTAGGCATAAAAACCTAATTAAAAAATAGATGTTGGCCTATCCTAGCCCTACTCAATTGGCTCCCAAAATTTAGAGAGACTATGGTAACTAACACTGTGACACGAGAATTATTTGTAACGTTTCTTGATAGGGGGTAATCTTCGGAAATACTGATCCAACCATGAAAATTTTTTTTATTATGAGAGAGCTACACTATCCAGGATTTCACAAACCTTATATTACTGGCTGTGTCCCGTAGCTATACTCGCGTTACATGTATCCCAAGGGAAGCACCAATTTACTTTCGGGAATTAACGCCTAGCGAAGGAGGCACGATCGACTAGTATAAAATATATTTACTCTTAATGTCATCTCTGAAAATGACGCACCTACGTGAGATGCTCTTGGACATCCGGTGCGGCCGAGGAGCAACAAGAGTACGCCTCGCCACTCAGTCAGCCGCGTGTCGCAAGGAAAATATATTAATTGTGTGTCTGAACTTTGTGCGCTTGCTGTACAATAATACATGCGTCTTTACTTATAGCCTTACCGGATGATGGAGATTTAGCGGGGAATCTGGTATCACTTTTTATAATATAAAGGGCAAAACGAGCAGTTGGAGCGTTTTGATGAATATAAACTCATAGACAGCCACAAAACTGTTATTCAGACTTGTTGTGAATTTGTTGTAAGTATATATGTATAATAATTAAATAATTAACAGCAGTTTGTCAACAAAACAAATAGGAAAAATTGATAAATGTATGCCTACTACACTTATTATTTTTCTGCACAACTTCGATTACATTTCCAAAATTATTTTGTGTGCGGCTGTCCTTCCACAATCATTTGGATAAAAATCGACTTATTTTATTAATGTATTTATTAACTAGAATGTCCGCACGGATAAATCAGAGCCCAACGGAAATCAGACGGATAATAATATTGTAACAGGTAGGTAAGAGTGCCACACGATACCGGCATAACGTTGCAGTTGTGCTGTCACGTTTTGTGCGGTGTTTAAGTAGCTGGTGGCCCATGGAGATGGAATGAGGAAGGCAACGCATCTGTGTATTCTCCATTCGAATGTCTATGAGCATCAGTTGCCATGAAAATTTCTGATCGTTTACCGTTTTGTACTATAAAAAAAGATAAATATACTTCTAAAAACATTGAAGCTAAGTATCTCTTTAACTAAGCTGTTAAATGACATGACAACTCAGTACGATCGAATAACTATAGCAGATATTCTATACAGACACGTATAGACGAAATGGAGCATAAACGTAACGAAACTAAACTAGTACAGCCGAAAACAACCTCAAAAGAAACTACCATATTCCCCGAGTAAATATTACTTTTATTTCCCTCGCGACTTGACCGGATAATGTGAAACTCTAGATTTAATAACAAATATCAGATTTCCCATTCCGTCTGAATTCAAATTCCGTTTAGTTACATGTAGAGCATATGTTAACATATATTTAGATACAACATTTGTATCTAAATTATATGTAAACATATTCTAACTTTAAAAGCAAAACTATAAAGTTTCTCAGTTCAAAAACTGTACGAAAATACTTATTCGTACATGAAATACTGCAAACATATCATCCCTCATAACATAAGTACTTTTATCTACACTAATGTTGTAACATTCTACTTTTGTTTTCAATACTTGACTTATAATAACTACTGTTATAGCTCAGACAACAAAAAACTCAATTTAAGCGATTTGACATGATGTTATAATATCCAAATCGATATCGTAAAATCTCATTATAACACTGTGTGAGAGCGAGAGAGAGAGAGAGAGTGGTGAGAGAGCCTTATTTCAAAATCCTAACAGCGCGCGTTCGCTCCTGATTGGCCCTGGGCGCGCTGCAGCTGCGCTCTTATTGATTCAATGACAGCTTGCAAAGGAGTTGCGAAAAAGAGAAAAAGCTCTACAAAAAAAATGAAAGCAAAAATGAACGCCAGAGACAACGAATAATCTACTGTTTAGTAGAAATTTAAAAGTAAAGACATGTGATTTTTTCACATTATATTTCAACATTGAAGCTAGTATTTTATTAACATTGAATTATAAAAAGTATATATTTACGCGCCGCAATTTTTGCAATCAAATTAAAGTATTTAATAAAAATATTTATCTTCAAAGAACATTACATTTTAAATCGTCGGTCAAGCAGTCGTCGCCTCGTCGGTCAAACAGTCGTCGGTCCAACAACGAATGGGGCAATACGCGTGAATTTAATGTTTCGCAATGTTTGATTAATTGATTAATTGCATTAGTGAAGATAAAGTAGTGTATGCAACTGCATATAACACGGGTATTAAAACACTCGTGAGGTACTATTTTGAAACTCGCGTTCGCTCGTTTCAAAAATTCACACTCGTGTGTTAATACCCTTCTTTATATGACAGTTGCATATAAACTACTATAATAATACAGAATAAATGCAACTTTCCAAACCTATTTTTTTTAACTTTATTTTTTATATCGGATGGTTGAGGATGAATCGTCATGGTATTTTATGTATTTCTACTCACATAACAAATTAAATTAATTGTATGTATGTTTGTTATCGTCAAAAAATACTGAACGGTCCGCTGCAAAGCAAGTAAGTTATTTAAAAGTCTTTTAAAATATACAAGAGCGTAGAGCGCGTAAGATTTAAAATATCGAAATAAAAAGTTAAAAAGGTAGATACCAAGTACAGACAGAACATTTCATGATAATCGGTCTAGCCGTTTCGGTTATGAGCAAAAACGCCATGCTACGAGCTTTATATATGTTTAAAAAGAACTAGCTATATAGGTAATATATACACATATTTAAATATAATCATATACTCAATTATATTTTTCCCTTCTCTCTAGAATACATAACATCTAATATTATCTAAACTGTCGTGTCTGACTGTACATAATGTGTACAATATTGTAAGCTATAAAAATAGCGCTGTTCACATTCCAATCACGAGGCGACATAACGGAAAAATTACCAAATAAATAGCCCGAAAAGCTGGAATTTATAGAGGAGGTCAAACGGTCACATTAAAACATTACACTTTATTCATTGATGTCGAATAAAATATAGATACATAGACTCGTTGTCTTGAATTACAATGACTCTCATATGATCTAAAAGATATGCTTTAACTTACCTCGTGTATAGGTTTCCGGTGGCCCATTGATTGCCGCAACACCGTCCTGAGGATGATCGCGCGGAGATGGGACTGCCCCTACTTACGACATTGTTGTGAAAGACATGTCTCACCAATGTCCATTACATTTTAATTTCAATAATAATTTAATGACTATTGTATTTTTATTTTATTTTATTCATATTAAATGAATATATTTTATTAAATGTTATAATTTTTAATGATAATTTTATGTTTAATGTTTAAAAATTTATGTTATAAGTATTAATAGTATCAATATAAGTACAATTTATATGGGTTATGCCTGAAATATATGAATTTTATTTTTATTTATTTATTTATTGAGGGGAAAGCTGAAAGCTAATAAGTTAATTTAAGTACAATCATTTACTATTAGATTAGCTGTATGACTACTTGTTTCTGTCACTCCGGACAGGCTTCAGGACTGTACAGAAATCGTTCCTCGTCACGCCAACTGGTTAACGGTCAACATCGTTCTAAATAGTTCTAAAGATTTTTATATAATATAAAATAGCGCGTATACTACTTTGTTTAAAGTACTTTTACATTAAAATCGGTAACATGTTTACTTAACTATCTATAGTTCTTTTTTAACTCAAAGTGATATTTAAAATTGGTAATTTTAATATAAATATAATTTCAATAGGGATTTTGTAAGTTACATTGATTTTTTAACTCTTTAGCTATCTGCTTTATGATGAAGTCTAATCCACAACTATCAAAAACATAAAATAGGAATTAATGTAAATACCTATTTTATGTAACAACTCTATTTAAAATGACCATTTGTAGACTTTAATTTTTTTGCGAATTATAATTATTTAACAGCAAATTTCGCTTTCAGTTATATAATATACTAGCTGTGCCCCGCGGTTTCACCCCCGTTTAATTTCTAAGAAATCCATATAAACTTCAACACCCTATTTCACCCTTTTAGGGGTTGAATTCCTAAAAATCCTATCTTAGCGGATGCCTACGTCGTAACATCTACCTGGATGCCAAATTTCAGCTTGATCCGTCCAGTGGTTTGGGCTGTGCGTTGAAAGCTGGCTATGTCACGTTTGAGTTATATATATATATAGATAGTTATAAATTAGTCAATTTTAAGATCAATGAAATCAAATAGATATAATATGTATAAACTAGCTTTATCTAAATGAAGTCTTTATAAGCTTATCAATCTAAGCCACAAGCGCCATTTTTCTATGTCATGTTAACGTCGTATTAGACAAGTCTTATTTTTATAAAACATCACTGGTTTTAATACATACACAATCTGAGAGTATCATCTCAATAATAACGGTACAACTTAAGAGGAACATTACCAATATAATTAATGAACAAAACAAGTTTATTGGTATACGCGGGATTACATTATTTTAAAGTTTTTGCTTAATTACTTTATAAAATATACAAAAAAATAAATTTTTTACTTGTCACATTAATTTATAAAAGATGAGCCATTTATTTTGTTTATAGTTGTTTAAATTATGTGCTGTGGTGATATGAAAACCAATCCTAATCGGTCAACATTTAAATAAGAATTTTACTTACGACAATCATCTCAAGAACTTTTTATATATTTACCACCATAGAACCTAAGGCATTTTGATTATAGAAGCTAGTACTACTATATAATATAGAAGCTCGTTCAGTATATTAGGTACTACTAATAAGTAGTAGTAGTATACAAAGTCTATTGGTTTGCGATTGACTTAACTGACAAGAGTAAGTTCTATCTACTACAATTCTCTATCTTGCTGAAATTTATTTCGATTTTTCACAGTAATTGTTGTAATACCAATATTTAATTTTATGAACCATCGCCGAATATCAATTTATAGTCAATTTAAGCTTATTGTAATTTTAATAAACTGACTATTTATGAAAAGAAAAAAAAGGCATTTATCCCACTATCTATAACAAATAAATTGTGATAGTATTTTTATATCATTTTAAAGAAACCTATCAAAGGTAGAAGTGCTAGATTACTGTCAAAAATAAGTACCTGTCTGCTACAAGCTTGCTATAGCATATATTTTTTTGTTAAATACCAATAGATCGTCGCTGAAGATAGTAGCGAAGTGTTTAGACATATGATGGTGATTCTTATACCACCTTCAAAAACTACAAAAAATAAGTATGCAATATATAAAGAAAATATATGCTTAAGTAGCGTGTCGATTTGTGCAATTATCAGTAACAAAAAATATCTATACATCTTAAGGCCAGATAAAAATATATAATTTATCTTTTTTTATAGTATAAGGGGGCAAACGGGCAATCGGGACCATTTTAATGACTACCGACGCTTATAGACATCCGCACAAAGGCTATACAGACGCATTACCCTCCATCCTCCTCCTGCCGAAACGCGACAGCATAGCTGTTACTTTACGCCGGCTTCGTATAAGATACCTCCCCGGTTGCGCCGGCCATATTCGGCATGCATGCATGTAGTCTGGCACTACCTCTTCTTACTAAAAATCTACACTGGTAAGACTTCGGTGAACATTGCACCGAGCCTAATATTTCGCACGCGAGTTTACCAAACAATCCCATATTGTAGGTAATCGTTTAAAATAAACGCTTACAATCAGCGTTGAATTACAAAATAGTTAGTTTTGATCACGGATGTTGTTGATCGATTCTAATGAACTTTAAACCGGTCATTTAGTTTTGCATACGCGATGTTAATTTATGGCTATTACAACATTTATGATTTAACTTACATACGAATAACAAGAAACATTTTATTGTTGATTACTTGTGGACCTTTTTTCGTACGTCAAAAAGCTTTACGTCTATACTCTATGTGGATTTTGTTTTTGTGCTTTTTAAGACTAAATGTCTAAAATAGCACAAAAACGTATTGTAAGGAGAACTGTATTGTCAAACATAATGTACATAGTTCATCAACTCTATACATTATTTACATCTATACTAATAATATAAAGCTGAAGTGTTTGTTTGTTTGAATGCGTTAATCTCAAGAACTGCTGGTCCGATTTGAAAAATCCTTTCAGTATTGTTAGTCTATTCAGCAAGGAAGGCTATAGACTAATTTTTAACCTACGACGGTCCGTAAGTTATGTTATAAAGATGTAAAGATTCTACCTTTGTTTATTTATAGGCTTACCCCCTTCCGAAATACTGATCCAAACATGAATTTCTTTCACTAGCAGGAAGTTACACTATTTCGATGCAATGTATGCTATCTTTTATTATATATATTATATTATATATTGCGAACATATATTCCAGAGGAATTATATATTTCTTCAGGAAATATCCAATGAAGTGGGCCCGGGTCAGGTAGTTGTAAATATAGATAAATTGAAACAGGTTGAATCTTCACAACTTTGGAAAACCAAGAGAGAGGCGGCTCCCCTATGAAGGGTACGTAGCAATTAAAAAACTTTGTCTTAAACTACAAAGCGTATTTAGTACAAATAAATTTTCGATTGAAGTTTTGTTAAATTCTAAGTAATTCCATTTTATTACGATTTTCCTCTTAGTATTTCAAAAGTTAGAGGAGGGAAATACTTTTTATCCACTTTAAAACGACCAAAGTATCTTACAAATTATTGAATTAATCAAAATTATTTCTAAGAAATTTAGAAACATCTATCGAATGACAAGGCTATGCCGTCTTGATTTTTTTTATATCCATCACGACGTGTAACATGTACTCTCCATATTTTCCTTTTTTTCTTCAAAATGTGCATAATTTTTAGTCATTCTCAAAATATTCTTATTGTGGTTTTACTTTCCGTAGTAAGTTCAGAAAAAATACTCCGACATACAGACGATCAGACGGACAGAAGAACATGAAGAAATTTAATCCGTTTGGCTACGGGATTCTAAAAAAAACAATATTCGATTATTTACTTAGGTTCTTCAAAATTACATCAAGATTATGTTTTTTAGTCAGAAACGATTAATTACTATTGTACATTGGTCTCTTCTCTATCTCACTCAAGCTGTAAAACTACTATATTTCGTTGATTTATATTCAATATCAATATAACATTTGACCTCATGATAATAAATTCACTATCGATATTTAAATAAATCGTTTTAAAGTAGGCTCTTACGTAAAGTGAAATTAGAGTTTTAGTTAATTAATTTAAACAAGGTACGTATACGAAGGCCAAACCCACACATTAATATTGGTGTTAACAATTTACATTAAAATTTGTAGATTTCGAGATGAAAGAAACTATATTCTAAGTAGGTCATTTGCAAAATCAGATAAGTATCAACGCGCGGTTGGTAATTTATAAGCCTTAGGTTCATATCAGTTTTGTGAGTAAATAAATATTTTACAATAACGTCGTTACGGCATATTTTACTTTTGAGAAGACAATTCTCATAATTTTAAGTCCATATGTAACAAAAACCGGCCAAGTGCGAATCCGACTCGCACACCGAGGGTTCCGTAATCCAAACGTAATGCATGGTTTTCAATTATTGTAACTTTACGCCTGCCGTTTAAGTTGACAAACGTACATAAGCGGTTGCTCACACACATAGTAGTAGGCAATGAATTACAGTTATAAGTTGATAATGATTTTTCCAATGATCTACATATAATTTACTAGTTTTCAGATTTATTCTTATATATGTGCTATAAGTTCTTACTTCTTGCCAAATTTCACAACTCCAGGTCAACGGGAAGTACCCGATAATTTTTTGGTTTTCGACAAAGTACGTTTTCATACAAAATTTGTGCATAATTGGCTATAACTTTTTATCGCGTTAACTTAGAAGTGTAATTTTTTCAAGGCATCAAGACGTAATTGACCTCCGTATTTAACAAAAATTTCAGCTTAATCCCTTCACGCGTTTTAGAGAAAAAGGTCTTGACAGACGTACAGGCAGACGGACAACAAAGCGATCCTATAAGGGTTCCGTTTTTTCTCTTTGAGATACGGAACCCTAAAAATAGCTTAGCAATAAGTGGACTGAGTACCTGCTAAAAAGTTCCAGGTACTTAATCGAGTGCAGCATAGTTTTTATTTGGTAACCATCACCTTCACTCACACTCATCGAAGCTCTCCCTCTTTTTCCATTTGATCACACAAAAAGAGCAGATGATCTTGATGCAAAAAAGTGCATTGTCAAATAGGAGCCTAAACCCTCTGGTTCCTTACTCTTGATAGAGTACTCTTACAAGAGACTTTCATGTTATATGAAAATGACACTTACATAGAAACCAATAATTGTGCATCTTCATAACTTAGATATTTACAGTCAATAAAAGTATTTTTATTTAAAAGTAAATCCGTCAGCACTTTACACGATCGTTTTACGATTTATCGTACACGACAAGATATTAATCGTTCCGACTGTATGTTAACAGTATAATATATTTATATGGGCCTTATGACAGCTTGATTCTATTAATTTATTTTAATTACAACTGGTCGTATTTAAGCTGTACGTGAAGAGGCTGTGAAACAGTCTCGTGGGTGGTGTATTATGACTTTTATTTACATGATATATTACACGGAAACCTAATTAGATTTGAAATAATTAAAAATATAATATTTTTATGGGCATAACAGTATACGGGGAACCAGATTTGGACGCGATAATAGTGTAAAGAGCACAAAAATGAACGTTGAATATTATATTGAATACTCTATAAATTTGTGTTTTTAATATGGATATGGTTGTTTATTTGGTACTTACATGCTATAATTCATTAAATAATTGTTACACATATTTAGAATCTGATTGTGATTTATTGTACCTATACATTTTCTTATTTGCACTCCAATCAGAATGTATGGTTTTCCTTGAATATGCTAATCCATATATGAGTAGAGCTAACCAACTGATATAAATTGGACTGTATATTAGCTGGTTAGTTCACACAGACAGACATATAATTAAAATGATAAACTTACATATTTAAAAGCCAGGATGGAAACTAGAAAAAATAAGTTTAGTCGTTTTGTCTAATTGTGGGACGTACTCTATTCTTGCATAATGCTAATATTCTTCTATCTGTAATCGTTATCTCTGGTTCTTCTATCAGTAAGAGGTCGCAGCTGTATTGTAGCCGAATTGAGCGGCATGACCCTGAACTCTATTACATTTTTACTTAAGTTGTACAGAAGAAAAGGTCTCATTTTTCCTAATTTTGCCAACGTGGAATATTATTTTTTTAATTAACAAAAAAAACTATTCTACGTAAGACTTTGTTCCTTCCCCCCCATAACGTATCGTAACGTTTTATAAGAGCCCCCCTCCCCCCAAATTGCGTTACGTAATACTTGAACGCTCCCAAGATTACAATTGTATTTAATATGATTATAAACCTATAACTATTAATTATTAAGTTATTTTATATATTATTTAAATACCTTAATATTTTCATTATTATTTAAATCAATTAACAATATCATCAACAATTTATAGACATGTAAAGCTCAAGCTATACAATAAAAGTACAGATTAGCAGATACAGTAAAGCACATCACAGCCTTATCTTTCTTTCACAGGAGCAAGCTACGACGACAAAAAAACCAACGCGTATACCGTCACAGATGATACAAACTAACCAGAAATATTTTTTTTTTTACTTTTAATAAAAATAATAAATAAATAAATAATAACAATGAAGCAAAGAACAAATTATTATCTAGTGTAATTAAATTAAAAAAAAACCTTTTAAAGCGATTTCAAAACACATTGAAACTTCCTACAATTATAAAATTTTACGGTGATTATGATGCAACAGATGTATCACGAACATATTATATCGATTATTAAGCATTTGACGAAACATAATTTGGTAAGTATATTATTAAAGAAATAAGTTATTTGATTTATGAAAAATAAAAAAATGGCAGTTAATAGTAATGGTGTATCGCGAAATACGTTCTTTTTATGAAAAATAAAAACAATACTCATCCAAAATGGCAGTTAATGATTGATCGCGATTAATTTCGCCAGACTTACCTTTGACGATATTAGTGTCAATGTAGGCGAGGACTCCTGTGAAACAAAAGATAAGGGTCCTGCTTTAATTGCTTTATTCAACAAACGAGCTTACGAATATGAAATATGAGATTATAAGAAAATAAATAAATAAAAAATATCTCAATATAGTGAAAGTCATAGTGGTAATTCTCTAAACTTACAAAAGAAGGCAGCTATAAAAACTACTAAACGGTGCTTGTTGTGAGCTTACTTTCAATAAATTAGTACAAAATAATTAATATTTCAACAAATTTGAACAAAACATCGCAATAGATATTCCGCAAGAAAACGATTTTCACATGATCAGAAAATAAGTGCAAAACATGCATACTTTGCAACTTTTTTCATATTCAAAATAAACTTCCCCACTAAAGCTACGCATAGACGACACAGCCAAGATACGGCTTTTTGCACCGAAAAGTCTAATACTATGACACAAGTGCTTAGATACTTTTTATGACGTAAATTAAGAACAGTTTGCCGTATAAATATGTATTAAAGATGATGGTCTATTACGGTGTCTCACAGGTAAAGAACTCCATTCCTTCTTGTCAGTGCAATACCTCTTTAAATTTATATATTTGCTCACTATTTTTCATCTCCTTTATTATTTAAAAATACCATGAAATATCGATAGCAGAGAGATAAAGACTAACTTTTGCATCACCACTATGTTATGCAAAAAGTAAATAAAAGAGATTTTATGAAATCTGTTAACTATTTCTTTTTTAATTATCCATAACTTTTTTATTATTTTTTTCTTAGAAATAGTCTAATCGCTTGCTATTAAATTTGATATCAATTTGATCCTAAAACGATATTCATTTCACCCCAATTGCGCTAAGAGCTAAGGTTACACTTTACGTACCTAATCGACTTACATTAATTAGTCTTGCAATCAAAAGTAAAAAAATACACTTTTATAAGAGATAAAAGCCGAATTACACTTTATACTAAGTAAAGCAACCGATATTATCTAAAAAAAAAGGAAAATATGTAGCATTTTACACATTTAATGAGTTCCGAATACAGCCGGTATAAACCAAATCTTTTTATTTTAATCGAAATTGCAGGTACGCGCGGCTGTGATTCAGAGCTGGACTATCACATTATAATTCCGAGAAAGTGTTTACGCATACAACAGGAAAATCTTTAACACTCTGACGTCATTTTGCCGAATTGCATTTATACAAAAAATACTTTTACCTTTATACTATTCACCAACACAGTAAAGAGTATACTCAACATTTACCTATCATCACATACATATCGTTTATGAATATTGGCACGAAAAAAAATAATATATTATTTTCAGAGGTCTATAAATTTTGATAAATATTAACTACACAACGATAGCTTAAAACTATCAAAGTATAAAAAAAATACGAAACCTCCAGAAGTTCAATACTATAGTAGGCAGACGTTATTTTCAATGTTAAAATATTGCTGGAGTTTCAAAAAGAGGTAAAAGGTAATCGCAGGCAAAAAGCTTCCTATTTTATCAATCATGTTTTGTTCCACTTAGAATATAACATACATACTACGCTTAAAATTACGATGCTATAGCTTACAAACTGCAGATAACAAAAAATATTCATCAAATTAACAACCGTGTAATCTTTATTTCGTCCATGTATATTTTTTTAGCTTAAACATTGACGCGGAAGACGTCGACATATAATTACATAGTACATCGAAATAATCTGTGCGTACAATAACAAAAAGATCCATTACAAATCAGCGAGATAAAAACAAGCCGATTACATGTCCGAGCTATTACATGCCCGAAACGAGTATTTAACGTATTAAACAATTGCTTTTATTACACAATTAAAATCTATGTTATAATTACTTTAAAAAACGCAAAAAATCAATGGCAAAAAAGCAAATGAATCGCATGAGTAAGACAGCCCGGGAACGATAAAAAAACCTCCCAAACTCTTCCTTTCGTAAATTATCCTGTCACGCTCAACTATAAAATGCAATTGGTTCTCAAAAAATTCAAACTCGTTAGAATAATAATCGCTCTTCGCTTCAAAATCAACCTTGCGTCCTTTGAATAGGATATACGCAATTCGGCATTGTTAATATGGGTTTATATTTAGTGTCAGGTTGCACAATAGACGCACGCGCATGTACCTGAGCAAGGTGACCTGCCGGCGAAGGGCACGAGGCTGCCCTTGCGCCCCCTACCCCCTTCCACGAACCCCGCTTGGATCCCGTTTGTTCCCTACATTCGCATGTATTGTTCGACACGCCATTGCTCAAATGACCAACATGAATTTTATAGTTTCGTGCCACGATCGTGTTTAGATGTATCGATAGTACGAAAAAATATATATTTGTTAAGTAAGAATGAAATTAATATGACTTAATTTTTTTTTAGGGTTTAGTTAAAAGTTACCTAGTTTAGCCATAAGAAAAAAAAATTAATTGCAAATAACATTTATTATTTTTACAGTGTGTTATTTTAATACAGAAATATAACACAATAAAAAATATATAAAGCTTATTCGAAATGGTCTCCATTGGCTGCAATACAGTCCTTTAAACGTTGAGGTCAGTTATCAGTAGAAGCACGCACTCTTTTACGGGGAAATTCTTCACTGCCAATCGTATGGATTGTTTTAGGAACTCCAAATTATCATGGCGTTTAGAGTAAGCTGCACTCTATCAAACTGACCATAAATCATAATCCAGCTAATTAACATCGGGAATAGACGACGACTAGTCTTCAGCTCTGATGCAGTCCGAGAAGTTCGCTTCCTTGACACACTTGTGCCGATGTTTTGATACCTCTTTCATAAAAATATGGCTGTTACTCCTTCTTAACTAACACCCCACCAAACCATCACTGAAGTCGGATAATGCCCACGTTACACTCTGTCGACTAATGTGAAAGCTTCCTTAGAGCTTTGAGCATAAATAAGGTCATTTTGTTTGTTAAAATGTTGCTCAATTATGAAAATCTTCTCACCCATAAACAAATTTTTTTTACCTCCCTTTGTGTACCTCTTCAGTAGTTGTTTCGATTTTACCACCCTATTCATTTTCAATTTATCAGTTAAGAAATGACCAGTTCGTCTCTTATGGGCTCCAAGTCCTAAGACATCTCTTCAAATACGCGACATGGTTCTAGGTGCTATCCTTATTTCCTGAGATAAAATCTTTTGCTTTCGGACAGGATTTCTTCGGATTCTTTTTCGTACAAACACTACGTGGACGACCAGATCTTTCCTTGTCACAAACAGAGGAAGTCTCATTGTACCTATTAGTAGCCCAGTACACAAACATTTGACCAAGTGTATGGAGAATTTTAAAAATTGAATTTGGCTCCATACTTTGTGTAATGCAATCACAGCGATTCTGTTCTCTTCATCACCTCACACCATTTTAACATCGCAAAATATTGTATATTGTAGTGGAGCCAAAAAGAGAAAACACAATTAACAAGCGTATAAAAATGACAGATTACAAATTCAAATGTAGCAGTATTTATGGCCAAACTAAGTATATTATGTCAATTATGATAAAATATTCTGTTAAGTAAATGAGCTGTGAAAATGATCGCAGTGCAGTAAACAACTTGACGTCAATTAAAAGAGACCTACAAGCATCAGTGTACCGATAAAGGCTGATGATTAAGAAGAATAACCTAACATTAAATTTAAATAAAAAAATCCCGAATACTTTAAATATATCGCACTAGTGAAGTCGGTTTGTCAGGACGCATATAACGACGAATTAATTTGCCTTATTTACACAGACTTGATTCAAAATAATTTATAGGTAAATGATACTGTTCGTTCTTACTAATTTTTCAAGTCGGATACGTAATTTAGTCCATATTATGAGATGAAAGCACGATTAATATAAATCGCCTCGCTATTAAAAACTGATGAGCTAACATAGCATTATCAAAAGTATATCTAAATATTGTTTATATATATGAAAAGATAAAATCGCAATATGTCACAGTGTTCCTGGAGCATGCAAAAGTGGTCCAAAAATGGATCCAAAATCCGTTAACACAGAAAGTTTCTATTTTGTTTTTAGATGAAAAAAATGTAAAATTGAAAATCCTAAGTGATCGGTTTCCCAAGTTATGGACGATTTTATGTATATGCTTGGCGCGCCTATGAATAGTGAAATAGCTTCGCTCAAAAAAATTTAATTCGCTCGAATAGAACATTTGCTCGAAATATGTTATTTCATTTTAAATGATTTTGGCTTAAAGCAAAATTCTGGGTCCGTTTAAAATCATAATTCAGAACAAGTTTACTGAAACCACTTTTAGCGCGACCCAGGATCAACGACGAGGACTTAGTGGTTAACTGATCCCTTTTTTGTATTTTTTTTATGTTTTTTATTTTTTTTTAATTTTTTAATTTTTTTTTTTCACTAATTTCAACAAATTATATGAATTATTGTTGAATCAAGATGAAATACTGTTGCGAGTTAAAGATGTAGCGATGAGAATTCTACGACAGCTTTCAATAAATTTGGTAAGTAAGTCTCACGATGATAACCGTTTACTTTATATCGTTCCCAAAACTTCAAGAAATCACGATGAATTAACTCACCACTTATCTGACCAAAAACCTAACCCGTTATTTCTTTCAATGAACTGAAAACCTTCTCGCACATGTGAATGAATTACGTGAATTTTCAGTGTTTCTGAAAGATTTTCAAGACTTTCTAAGGCTGTTTTCAGTTCTGCAATATAATTGTCAAGCGGCCTACTTTTCCAGAGGTGAAACAACAATTCACTACCTTGTCCATAGCTTTGAAAGCTGCAATGTATGGTATAATTTAAAAAATACCTACATCTTTATATATTTCTGGATCATTAAGCCTATCTGACTCTTTCAGCAATCTCCTACACGCATTGCCTTCAAAAGCATCACCATGATAGTTTTTAGAAAATAGATTAAGCTTGCGTGGCCACTATATAGCTTTCTCTAAACCTAACAAGGGAATCAAATCTTGCCAAAATACATGATTTACAAAGCCTTGCAGGACATGTAATTCAGGTATCACACATTTCTGTAAAACGTAGACATCATCGTCTTCATCGAAAATAGGAAGATTGACAGTACTGTGACACTGTATACTACATATACTATATATGGTATTAAAGTAATCTTTGAATTGTGTCATATTATATGTATTTGTAAAACAACTCTAGAAAAATCAGATGCATTTTGAGATATGTCGAAGAAACAACGAAACAACTAAAATATGTCTTTGTATATTAAGCAATTATATCAAAATTTTAATAAATATTATTTAAATTATTAAAAAACAACAATAATCTCAAAAATACGTAATGAATACATACTAAATTTATTTTATTCGGAGTTAAAAAACGAATTACACGTATGTATTTAAATGCTCTACTTGGCTATTCATAAAAACGCATAGCATATACATAAAATCGTCCATAACTTGGGAAACCGATCACTTAGGATTTTCAATTTT
>LUGF01004724.1:49346-79785 GCA_001625245.1 Calycopis cecrops | reverse complement strand
CATCCCATATGAACATTTTTTCGGGATAAAAACTATCCTGTGTTAAACCAAGTTACTCTATGTGTGTGTCAAATTTCATGAAAATCTGTTCACCTGTGTTTGCGTGAAGAAGTAACAAACAAACAAACAAACACAAACTTTCGCATTTATAATAATAATAAGATGTCACTTTGACTTACTATATCTACAGACAATAGGGAACAAGCTTCTAGACTGCCACGCTACTACTACTTCTACTTCACTTACTTACTTCATTCCTAAAATTATTCCTAAAATTATCACTAGGGCGGGTCTACATTCGGCGAAAGTGCTGCCTCTATGTTTCGTTCACGGTCCCTATAGTGTCTGTAGGTAGGTATATTAAATAAGTATAAAGAGATAATGCATGGTCTGAAGCAGTAAAGAAGGCATCAAACTGACTCACTGTAACACCGAACATCATTTTATTTACTGTTACTACCTACAATGTAAAATAGAATACGTTTTATGCGAAGGAATAGCTATTTGATTGTATCGAAGTATCAAAACCTACTACGGCAATATTTACGATAATATAAAAATTAAATATGATAATTCCTACGAAAACATTCATAAACATACTTTTCGAGAACCGTTAGACAGTTACAAGAATTAAATTTATATAGAAATAATACTTTTGCGCCCGCGATTGCAATAATTTATGTACAACACTCGTCTAATAGCTAAAGATTTAAAAATTAACATAAAATGACAATAATATTCATACAGTTGCCGGTCAAGATATTCAGATGGAAATATACTTAGAATTTAGTCCTCATATATACATATACATTTAACATTATACGTTGTCTATGTTGCAATTTCGTTCTTCTTCACACGTTTTACTAACAAAAATGTTTGCCTGACGGTTTCATCCCTCATTAAGCTAATGCAAAGTGAATAAAATTAAGATGAGTAGGAAGTAGGGCAATACATCAGCAAAACACTCATGTGGATGATTATAAAAGTCGGTACCCGTAGTCATCCTACAGCTCTGTCTGTGCGTTTTCCCCTCTATTATGAAAATAGATCCATAAAGGCCAATGACAACAGCAATTGTGATTAGTATCAACGAATACCTTCTTTAAATTATGATACAGCCGTATATTTATGGAATCACAGCTAAATGTGTGTTCCTTTTGCTGTGAACGATGTAAATAACAAAAAAAAAATATTTATTTTAGAAAGGGAAATACTTCGTACAGATCATACAGGCAGCGCCAGAGACATTGGAGTAGAAAAAGGGCTCATAGGTACAAATTTATCTTGAGGCCCTTTAGCCTTATGGGTCCCGGGGCTGCAGCCCCCCTAAGCCCCCACCTAGATCCGGAGCCGCATACAGGCATGAGGTAATGTGAATGCCCAACGGCTCCTCGTTGATTGCGATGTGGATATCTATACAACTAACGACTTAAAATGGAGAGTGAGAGCATATTTCACCTTGTTCTAATCTTTATAGATTTCAGCATTTCCATACGATAGAAATCTAATAAAATATAAAAAGTGAGGCAATAAATATAATTTCAAAATCGAGTTGGAACTTCGTTAACCATAATTAGAAACCACGAAATAATTCGTAACTTAAATGCGAAGTTTTATGTCTCTCCATATAACCGCGTCTCGCTTCCGGTACGTTATTAAATCTCATTCAATTAAAGACATGTATCACATGAAGACGAGTTTGATTTGCATACTAGTCACAAAACACTTGATGTTAAATAAAATTTAGAATAAACAATCTCTCACAATGTTTATCAAGAATCGATTTTTCCTGAAAAACATTTTATATATTTAAAATTAACTGGCTCGAAATGTATTTATAATTTCGACTCATAAGATAACTTTTATTTCCATTTTCTTAAAGTATTAGAATAAGACGTCAATAAAGAAGACGAAGAAAGATTAACAGACGTTAGTTTATTTATAAAGCTAATATGATATTTAGTCGCTAATGCTACCTATGAGCTTTTGTTTTTGTTAGTTCTGCAGCCTGCAGAATTACAGACGAGTCGGGTCAGCATGACCTAGGAAACTTCATACTCACATACTACCTTGCGTTGGTTTGTGAGAGTCACATTAAATCAGAAAGGACAGCTCATTGATCACTTTATTTTTGATATAGTATATAATGTTTCAAACATTTGTTGATAAATTCAGATACTTTTAATAACTTATGACATCAGGACTTCTGTTACCTCAGTCCACCCGTGACCACAGTTGCTGTAAAACTTTTGAAACGTTGGGATTGTAAAATACTTAAATAAACCGCGATAAAACAGTTAAACAGTTTTATTACAAAGTCAGATGAGGCTGAAAAAAAAATCAATAGAGGAGTAGCATGAGATTTAAATAACAAAGACATATTGGGACAATGATCATCACATCATCATCCGGCCTACACTCTTTTCATTAAAAGCATCTTTTAATGATCATCAAGAAGTAACAAAATACGTCATACGTCTCACAAATGAGAAATGTTTGTCTAAACGGTAGTGTTTTGGTCTATTACTTTATAAGATCTTGATAATAAATTTCATTAAATAACATCTAATTTGTAACATTACCTAAGATGTATACGTACAAATATTACCTATGTATGTATATATTTTTTGTCTGTATCTATTTTTTATATAATATTAAGTCGGCCAGTACAATTTTTACGCAAGCGTTCCAGTTACATCTAAGAGAGAGACGTGTTTTATTGTTTTATCCTAGATTCCGATAGATGTCTGTCTAGTTTGTATCGATATTGACAAAAAAGTACAACTGAGCTGGATATTTTCGATAATTTATGTGTAGATTGTACATGTATCGTGGGAGTAGAATTACATTAAAAATATTGCGGGGGTTAAATTAAAGTTATAGTCGTTGTATCACAAAGATTTAGGAGAGATTAGTGAAAACAAGAGATTAGATAAAGTTTATTATCAAACTGGATACGACATCGTGACATTTATATTATTTTCACCTTTCGGTTAGCCATTAGGGTAAATATTACTTTTTAAACAGCATATAATCCTACTTCCTATAGTAAGAGTTAGTGCCACACTGCCAGCTTGCATGTAGTCGAATTGGGCGGGCACGACCGGGGAGGTGGTACCTCTCGCTTACACGGGACTGGCGTGAACTAACACCGGCTACTTACACGCCACACGAAACGTGACAGCACTGTCGCATTTCGTGCGGAGTGTAAGCAGCCGGTGGCCCATGGAGAAGCGAGGAGAAAGGAGGGCAGCGCATCTGTATAGCTTCTATGCGGATGTCTATGGACGTCGCTAGTTATGAAAATGGCTCCAATTTCTCGTTTGCCCCCTTATACCTACTACAGAAAAACACTGTAGAAAATCAGCTCCCGCTTGGAAATTATAGGTCCAATAAGAAAAAGTATTTTAATTGAGTCGGCTCGTGACTACGGCTGGTATAGTATTACTAATATTTAGGAAGCTTAGTGTGTATCCAACACACTAAGCTTCCTAAATATTAGTAATACTATAAATTCACACAACATTCACGAAAAAACTACTTAACGTATGTGAGTGAAATTAGAAAAACATAGACAATAATTCATGAACATTACTCATAATCCAAAAAAAATAATTTAGTAAACAATTGAATTACAAGGTTGTACTCCACTAGTATTTTCCCACTGTTGGGTGCGACTGTCCTTGAAATCATGCAAGGCGATTAGACCACCTCCTATACGTTCACCTATGCTCTGACCTCTGGTCTATAATGGTTTAAGTTTACGCGAATAATAGGGGTTCTTACAATGAAACAACAACAAATTTTATTGTGGTTTATTTAATTATTTAACTAGCTAAACATTTTAGAAGCTTTACAGCAACCACGGTTTTGGTAAGAGGTAGTGCCACACTGCATGCTTGCATGCAGTCGAATTGGGCCGGCACGACCGGGGAGGTACCTCTCCGTTACACGACTGGCGTAAAGTGACAGCTGTGCTGTCGCATTTCGTGCGGTGTGTAAGTAGTGGCGGTGGCTCATGGAGGTGGGAGGAGAAAGGGGGACAGCGCGTCTGTATAGCCTCTATGCGGATGTTTGTGGGCGTCGATAGTCATGAAAATGGCTCCGGCTGCTCGTTTGCCCTACTATATCAAAAAAATAAAAATAAACCACGGCTTGTTAGATTAAATAAACCTCGATAAAATCAGTTAAACTTGTGATAATGTTATTTTATGTTTCCTTAGTCACAAAGCTACTTACAATATTTCTAAATTAATTGCCAAAAATTAATATAAATTATTTTGCGGAGCCAATAAGATAAGCCGATGATTTTACGATCCAGAAGAAAAACAAGCAAAAAGTGACACCAAATGTTGGCGCATTAAATCTCTATACCGCGTTGAACCCATTAAATCGCAATAGGTTTTAAAAGAGCATCAAATACAAAAGTTTTTTCCAGAAGCAATGCCAGCCGCATAGACAATGGGGGCCATTATTCCATGACAGTGCACTCATTACCGCGTTTTTGCGTTTCCAAAAGGTATTGTTCGGGCGCGTCTACCTGTGCTATCGAGATCAACATTTTGAAACGTCACGATTCCTCGACACTTTAATACGTCCACGCCATTTAATTCCCTATTTATAAGAAATTAGGATTTGAAATTACGTGAAAGTATTTTTACTTTAATCCACCTTTGAGATGTGATGTACAAACTTTTGTTGGCTGTTAATGTTATTCCTTTTGACAAAAAATGTGCACTGTCTTTCGTTTTACAAAATGTATCGAGTCAATAAATGTAATTAAATTTTATGTACTTTCTTTCATGCAGCAACAATGTAAGTTTTGTCGTAGCTTAAAATATGACTGGCCTCTATATTTGCGATAGTATTAAGTTCAAACGAATACACGTCACGGCTCTACATGAATGTCCATCTGCATTTTTTTTTATTTTTTTTTTTATTATGATATGGGGGGCAAACGAGCAGTCGGAGCCATTTTCGTGACTACCGACGCCCATAGACATCCGCATAGACTATAGAGGCTATACAGATGCGCTGCCCTCCTTTCTACTCCCACCTCCATGGGCCACCTCCACCTCCTCCACCTCCATTTATAATTAACTTAATAAGTAAAGGATAGCAGTGGAGTGATCATTCAATGTTGCCTTTGTTTAGAACGGACCCACACTGCAGACTACAGATTAGCTATAAATACAAACCTACTTCATCTAAAAGAAACTTGATTCTATATTCTTAAAAATTTCGCACTACATCACTATTTGTATGAAAAAAGCTCTTACCTGACCCCCCAATAACTGATATTCACAGGTAGAAACTCTATAAACATTGAACATACGAAGGCAATTAACTTTTCGTACCTGCTGTACGTATGTGTTACGTAGCCTCGTAAGCTTATAGATGTGTGCTTTTAACCTTTACCACATTATAGTAATAATATTATAACACACGGTATTCATTGCGTGTTTTAACCGACGCTTATATGGATTGGTAAAAACATGGGCGCGATGGATGACAAAATATATTAAGTGCATTAATGTTGTAATTATATTACTCGTCGTACTTGCGCAAAGACCGATGCTACATCTTGGTACGTGAGGTCCTAAAGATAAATCGTTTTAGTATAATGGTATTTGGGAATTTATGCCCCGCTTTAAGCTTAATATATTTTTTATGTCGGGAGGTAATGTTGCTGATCTTAAGTGTTATTTTAGAATACCAAAAGAAATATTTCGATCGTTTCCGTAATACCTATCTTATATATTTAATTCTTGAATAAATAAAATTAGTTTCGAGAAAATTTGTTGTAGTTTTGGAAGTTAAGCAATCTAGATAAAAACTGTTGTAGCCTTTTTTGTTTATAGAAGACTGAAAATTATCCGGAAGGTTGTTATAAAAAATTGAAGTTTTCAGTAAAAACATACGAATAAAATGAAATTTTATGTCATAAGTTTGGCGCCACGATGACCCCTCTTTTGTGAACGAAAATTTAATTATCAAAGTATCAAATATCATTCAGTTAAAATCGAGTTTATTGGTAACATTTGACTTAAATTTTGTTTAGATAAATTGCAATCCTTAAACCTATTACTTATCTACGGAGCTCTTGAAAATAGGCCATATTTAATTTTTATGTGCATCTATTATAGCTATATAGGCATACGTTATTCATATATGAGAAGAGTTATGCCTACACTAATATTGAATCTGTTTTATCAATTGGTAATCACAATAAATTATAAGCAGGTACCTAATTTAATATCATCATTACTATTAATTCGGACTGGTACATATAACCTCTAGAATAAACTGACTGACTGGCAAACTCTAAGGAACGATACACTTTATTTTCCATCTCATTGTCTTCTTTTGTTCCCTTTCCCCAAAAGTTTTTTCTAACTCTTTTTGCCCGCCGTGAGTACTTAAATGTAAATTGCTGCTTTATCGAATTATTGCCCGGCTTTGTATATTTGACATGTTTCAAATGCGCATTGAAATGGGTTTGAGCACTTTGATATTTTTGAAGATTACGTATTGACGTGGCCGTCTAATTGACCGCGGTGTGAAATTTCTTGGGTTTTAATTTAGGGTTTTCTCTACAATGCGATTACTCGTGCGTATTCGTATTTTGAAGCTTAGCAAAATAGACGTGGGTATGTCGAGAAGTGAAGAATAAAAAAAGTGAAGAGTTAATAATCTCAAATAATAAATCAAAATAGTTATGTTTTTTGTTTTCTCTCACACACAAGGTTGCCTGGAAGAAATTGCCCCCTAAGCAATAAGACTGCTTTTTGTGTGCATAAAATACTATCGTAATTTAAGTTTAATATTTTATTATTTGTATATGATTTGTGTATACTCTATAAAGTATATTTAATTTCATTTAATTTCATAATCATAGACTTAATAAAAAGTATATTAAGTCTATGTTCATAATCTCTTATAATTAAACTGAATAGTCTATCTAGTGTTTGACGAGTCTAATATCCGGTGCACTGTCTTAATTTTTGTCGCGTATTGGCTAGTAACTTATTTTAGAGAAAAAATAAAGATTATTTTCTTCATTAACACATTTTCGTAACACATGTGTATATATTTACACTATATTATTTAAAAATGCTTTACCTTATAATTTTTATTTAATATGTACAACATAGAAATGTTGCCGGTAGTTTGTTTTTAAAAGTGTATCTATGGAGCCTCAGGATATCATTAACATCGTCATCACCAGCCTTAATTAGCGTACCTAGGTCATAGACCTCTTTAGATAAACGTCAAATCTACCATTCCCTGGTACTAGTATTCAGAACAGAGCTTCCGGTAAATAGATCATCAACGAGACATATAATAGATGTAAACACAGAGTAAACTTTGGTAGAGCATCAAAGTCAGTGTGTAATTTAATAATTATTCCACTCACACATGCCAGTAACTAATATGTGTAATAAAAATAAATTTCGTTTATAAAAATCGTTCGGGTCGATTTTTTTGTCAATTATAAATGACCAAGGGACGGGCCCAGGTACTAAATATAATCTCGTAAATGAAATAGATATGAGGTGCGCATGTTTTTTATGACAATACAATATTTGGTTTAACTATACTGTTACATGAGATGATTAATTTTCAAAGAGACTTAGTATATTTTCTTTGGGAGGCTGTGAAGATATTTTAAAAATTTCATTACATAGATATATCCTACTAATCCTACTAATATTATACAGGCGAAAGTTTGTGAGTGTGTTTGTTACTCTTTCACACAAAAACTACTGAACGAATTTTCACAGTAATATAGCTTTCATATCAGAATAACATAATAAGTTAAAATTTATAGGGTTTTTTTATAATTTGGTTATAATATAACGATAAATGTCAAGTAAGTCGGAAAAAAATCAGCCCCCTGAGAGCAATATTGGCGTGCGCTGCCCTAATCGTTGGAGTTACACAAAGATATTTACTGTAGGAATGTTTATCTTAAATAGTTCTAAATAAAAGTCCGCAACAGCATATATTTATCTTTTATGTGTAAGTCACTATGACCAAAATAGTGAAACAAACATTCAAATAAATTGGATATTTTTATCCGATGCACATTTTAGAATATTTATCGAACTCTTCTGAAAATTGATACATCTGTCACTTTACGTATTGAATGTAGATAAACTTTGTCTTTTACACTAAGTAATTTGGACAAATAGATTAAAAGTTATTATCACGATAAGATTGACTTAAACGGAATATCTAAAGCGCCTAAAATGCGCGGCGACAAATTCAATTCTCAAAGCGGTTTATTGTTTCATACAATGAGTATATATTTAATATAATATATATTTCAGTATAATATTAGATTATGTATAATAATAACAACACCATTTTTGAAGTCCGAAATCCACGCGGGCGAAGCCGCGGGCTTCCGCCCGCGTGGATTTCGGACTTTTAAAAGTAGTTGTTTTATAAGCTTCACAACTTAAGAATGATAAATTTTATCTAACTACGACACTGACATATAAAATGCTTATAAGAAACTGCTGTTCCGTTTATAACACAAGTCGGAACACGTAAACGTACTAGCCTAGACTAAAATAACTGAAAAACAATATTATGTACACGCTCACGTTTGAAAAAGGCATTGAGTTATTATTACTACGTATATAACTCAATGGAAAAAGGAAGCAAGTATTATGAAGTTTGATCGTGAAATTTTTATTCGTACTCAAATTAATTCTTGACACATTTAGGGGCTAGAAATAGATGTTAGGATCAGAGTTAGTTAAATACATTTGAATTAATAAATAGTTTTACTCGCATGCGCAATACAAAAGAAGTTTATGAACATAAAATATTACTTAAGCATTTAATCCTGATGTTTCTGAAAAAAATTTCGCAATTGCGTACCAGGAGGTATTTTAGCAAAACAAGTATGTCATCAGTTATATAATTGTTGTAACATATTACATCAAGTACCAAACATTTAAAAAATGTACTGTACACATGATTCACCATGACGCATTCAAATATTCGCAAAAAATAATACCCAATATGTATCATGCAAAAATTCGACAATGATGTATCATTACTTAAACACGAGTTACTTCGACCTCGGCGTCATTGGAAATTATAAGGCACTGATTCAAGGTCGATTATCATACGTCAGTTTTGATTTCAAAAGCTAAGCAGATCGAAATATCGAGCTTTCGGACAAAATGTACCAAATATGCACCTTCTTACGGGATATTAAGATTTATTTTGAATCGCATACTCCGCTATAAACAAAGGGCTTAGAGCAATTTAATGCAAAGGCAAACTAACATAAAATAACGGACATAGGTAACCTAAATACGGCCATTATCGTAATCAACATAGTGATACCACCCGCGGCGCGTATGCACCCAGGCTTCTGGCTTACTGCCCTCTACTTGTACACCTTGAAATTTATGCGAACCTACAAATAACAGGGCGCCGGGTATCGATTTACGATTACACTGTTATTCTAAGAAATAAATAAACGGACCACGGATTAAAGGAGTATGTTTTTGATGGTATTTGCACGCCTTTGGCGGAGCCGCGTCATGAGTCATTTAGTTGTAAACCAATGACTAGACATGAAAAAAAAGCTTCATGTTCCGAAGGCCGTACGCGTCGTGTCTGCTTGCGGCAATTAAAAATAATTAGGGAGCAAGATGGCGCGTTCTCGGAAGGACTGGATGCATTTACATATGGCGTCTGCCTCGTCTAAGTATAAATTAAATTGAGCGATTAAGAGCAATAGTGTTTAAAGGGATAACTGTTGTGTGTGCCCCAATTTGATAATTCGTCTGTGTTAGTTAGCATATTTCTCGATTAACAACAAAGTCTTCTTTACAAACTCTTCGACGAATTATAGAAACACTGAAACTTTATCCAATGAGAATAGATTTTAAATTAATATTTTTTACATTTCTACATATGACGACTGTACATTCTTTCTTCTAAAGTTGAAGAAAGTTTTAACCTATACATTTTTAGTTGAAACGAAGACTTTGAAAAAAAATGTTAGTTAAGAATGAAATGCTTATTTTAAACGACTCATATGAAAAGTATTCAGCCACTCTTCAAATTCTGTATTCTATGCTGGTGCCCAAATTTGATATTCCTGAATCCAACCAAAAAATGCATCCATTAATTAACATAATCTTGTATAACCACGTAAGAACTTCACTAATAGATTTGCTTCCTAATGTATAGAAAATGCTTAGAAATAATTTATACGGAAGACCCTGTTCCAGAAAGTAAATAATACAACAAATCATGTCCAAAGCTTATTTGGATGTATCGAAGTTAGTCACTTGAATAAACTGCCTTGAAATTCGATATCATATTTTTTACAACGATGGCACACGCAAGATATTTTGGATGATATCTAAATCTACATCTATATTAGATATACGTACATATAAGTCTATGCTTATAATAAATGTGAAGTATTTATTTGTTTTTAATCTTGAAACTCCAATATAAATTGTATTGCATGTTTCTAAGTATGTCATACGAAAATTTTAAATGTATATTTCATAACATACGGTTATTGGATAAATGACGAAAACTAATAAATAAAAAATATCTATATTTCCATTAATATGCATATCAGAATGAAATACATATTAGTTCCCAATACTCGAGACCCTAAGATTGGCAATGCCCAATACTACTTATTTAAGTGTTTAATACTTATAAAAATATTATTCTTCATATAACTTGTATATATTCTTACAGTAAACCATTCAAGCGCGAAACTTAAGACCATTCACATGTATATACTTAAAATAGTAATCCTAGAATCTAGATACCCTATCCGATCAAAGCCTTAACAGGTGGTCCGCTCCTTTGCGTTTCAAGTGCATTAGCATGAACGTTCATGCACATGAAAGGAATGCATTCATCGAGGCTTTGATCCTAAACCGATTTAGCCTTATAATACACGGTCTTTATGAATATTAAGTTACGTGTGAAATCGTCTTTACATCTGTGATAGCCAGTGGTCACAGTCTCTCAGAGAGTGAATTCAATTGTATAACTATGTTTGTTGGACCTTGAGGACCAGTGGCGATTGATTTCAGGACAAAATGCGAGGTTTTATGTTCGTAACCGTAAATCTCGGGTTTTGGTTTGCAGCAGCAACACAAATGTTTTTGTTGCTACACAATTGATCTTGGTTGTTTGTCGAAATGTGAATTTGTTTTGAAGAAAATAATTTCTAATAATTTTCAGTGTCGATCAAGTCTATCTCTATTTCTCAAGAATTTTTTTACTACGCATTTTTCAGGTCTACCTGATAGTACAAAACTCCTGTATCTACATCTTTTCACATATTAACAATTTTTATGAATATTTTTTGCGATGAGTGTGTCATGTCATATGCAATTAAATCACTTATTTCATAAAGTAAATGCTCTATTATTATAATTAAACCTCCAAGTACTTTCCGACATGCTAGAATCTCGTAAATTTCAAACATTTACAATTACAAATAAGTAAAGGAAAAATACTAAAACTATAATTATAAGTAGTTAAGCAAATGTTGATTTATAATAGCAAAAAGCTGTCTGTGGGCAATAAAGAGCGGTCTCTGTATTTTATTACCCCGTAGACAGGTAGATGTACAATTTTTTTCAACGTTCTGAAATAAGGAATAAAAAAACCGATATAGTTACTTAACCCGCAAGTAAACCGATTAACGACCTTAATATTATTTAAAAAAAGAACAGATTTGACAGGGATTAATCTATTATCAGCAAAGGAACTACCGTGACGTCGCAATACGTATCTGTACAATAGGTTCTTGCGTCCATCTGTTCCAAATTAATATTTATAATAAGTGCAATAAGGATACTATTTGATTACACAAAAGTAAATGTCTGCGACAATACACTTGCACAATAACAAGTGAAGTATGAAGCAAGGAATTGCATTTTAAAAGAAATGTGTTTAAACGTAACTAATGTTCAGTGCACCCGTTTTTTAAGATTTTTTCTCAGATTATATGAAGAATTCTTCCGTCAAAATTCCCTATCTACATCTAATACGTATCCAACAGATGTTTTATATTTGTTAAATAATGAAAACAATATGCTTCATTGTTGCCTATTTTATCACTCTCTCTTGATTTATTTTTAATATTTAATAAGTGATGTATTGCGAATGCTATGTTGTATGGGTGCGACAGTATTAGCAAATATGAATGATTTTAACCTATTTTGGTCATGAAATCTTGAATCGGACTTAATTGTACCAACAATGACAATGCAAGAAACCTGCGCGTACTCTATGATTTTCATTCATTAAAAAAGGTAGGCTAGGACCAGTTCCACAGATTACTATTATAGTGGCAGTGGGCCTTAAGATCATTTGTATCTATAAAAGGGCCCCCCTTTCTTAACTCCAATGTCTCTAAATCCCGGGCTTCGCTGAAACTTAATCCGGCGCTGGATGCTGTACCACACAGGAATAATAAAATACGCTCGTTCTCTGCGTCTGACCCGAATGTAAAACTGAATTACCAGGTGTGTTTTTGCACAACAAATAATGCACATAATAACACCTCATTGATATTTCCCCGGCTTCCTACGTGTTGCTCTTCATACACCGTGACATGCAAAACTGACGCATACAAATATATTCAAATAAAGAACAGGCAGACATCGAGTTTAGACGTTGTCCAGTTTGCTAAATATTTTTTATTGATTTTGGAATAGGGAATAGTTGTAATGTGTCTGTGACGAATATTTAGTTTTTTAAGGCAGAATATAGACGGGCAATCGGAGCCATCTGGTGGCTCATTGACATTCGCATGGTTAATTGTGATACCGATACGTTGCTCTCCTTCATCTCGCCCGCCAAATGGGTCACCAGCTCCCAAACTGAAGAAAATGAATCACTTTTATGGGGAATTAGTTGAGCTAAAGATACCTCCTCAGAGTTCGGACGCATTGTCTATATACTACGTAACGTTCTTTGCGTGTTCATGAACTTTTAAGTCATATGACTTACAAATATACTCTTGTCAGGCATTCGGGTGTTCTCACTTGTGTTGTGATGTTCTTTCATCACTGAACAAGTGACGTTGACTAAGCCAAAGCAAAACGCACAAATATTGAATATCAAACTATAAAAGGTAACCAAGATGATAATCCTACTAATATTATAAAGGCGAAAGTTTGTGAGTGTGTTTGTTACTCTTTCACACAAAAACTACTGAACGGATTTTCATGAAAGTTTACAGTAATATAGCTTTCATATCAGAAAAACATAATAATTTAAAATTTATAGGGATTTTTTATAATTTGGTTATAATTTAACGATAACTGTCAAGTAAGTCGGAAAAAAATCAGCCTCCTGAGAGCAATATTGGCGTGCGCTGCCCTAATCGTTGGAGTTACACAAAGATAATTACTGTAGGATTATTTATCTTAAATAGTTCTAAATAAAAGTAAAAGTAAAAAAAAGTATATTTTATGTGTAAGTCACTATGACCAAAATACTGAACCAAACATTCAATTAAATTGGATATTTTTTAACGATGCACATTTTAGAATATTTATCGAACTCTTATGAAAATTGATACATCTGTCACTTTACGTATTGAATGTAGATAAACTTTGTCTTTTACACTAAGTAATTTGAACGAATAGATTAAAAGTTATTATCACGATAAGATTGACTTAAACGGAATATCTAAAGCGCCTAAAATGCGCAGCGTCAAATTCGATTCTCAAAGCGGTTTATTGTTTCATACAATACGTATATATTTAATATAATATATATGTCAGTATAATATTAGATTATGTATAATAATAACAACACCATTTTTGAAGTCCGAAATCCACGCGGGCGAAGCCGCGGGCGAAGGCTAGTTATATATAAAGTTAACACAAAATTGAAAAACATTATACCTTACTACTTAAATTATTGTTAAATATATGTCTCACTCGCCTTAACGCCACAAACACTAATGTAACACATCAACTTTTACAATCCATTTAGTCGTACAGTGTAGAAGAAAACATATCAAACATACATATACACATACATATGAAAAACACCACCCTCTTTATGACACAGTCGGGTAAAAACTGTATCATTAATTAGAAGGGCGACCATGTTAATGACGTCGCATCAAGGTACGTGTCATTAATATGGTTTGAGTGTCGGTACCGGAGCACCCTCGTGCCGTGAGTGCCGCACCTCGCGCCCGCGGCCCTCGTGTGGAGCACCCGGCGCCCGCTGCAGCGACCTAATTCTGCACAAAAGCCTATTGCACTAAACCACGTACACTCGCGCGGAACAGTACACTACTTTATTGTTCACTTTATTATAAATAGCATATTTTCAACAGTTTAAAACGGTTAAACATCTTTAATCACCTATTACTGCAGTGAGAGAGTAAAACACTTGTTTTAAAAGCCATAGAGGAAAGGACCTTTATAGTACAGGTACCAAGCGAGGCAATTTAATGGCAAGCTTACGCTCATAGCCATCCGCATAACTAGAATATAATATATCGATACTTAGTCCTTCCTCCTTTAGCTAAACTCCTTGTTGAGATCACCTAATCACTTCACGACGATGTTAAGAAAGGACACATTCCTCGTTTCATTCGTTGCTTTCAATATTGAAAAACCGCTACACAGTGACGCTCTACCAACGACACAACTGCTTGATAATAATAACGCTCGCTACACAGTACACAGTAGAGCTTGAATGTTTTTTTCTACCAAACGAATATGTACACAAGTGCATGGCGAGTCATTTGTTTATTTAGGATGACTTACGGTGCCAATCTCTTATATTTACTCCAATTATATCCCTTGTAGTTATGATGTGGAATGAGTTTTTATGCCAAGCATTGTGAAGTGTAAAATATAAGACCCCTGTGTAAGTTACGGCGAGTTGTAAAGTTCTTATCGTTGTGGGGAGAACAAATACTTTTTACATTCTTCATAAATTTTAACACGAATAAGGCTTTTTGAAGATGTATTATTTTTATTAACGCACTTAAAATCTGTACCATTTCATATAATTTTTTTAATTAAAAGTAGCCTAATAGGTATTGCAGATTGCAATTTATATGGATGCACGACCGGGGCGGTCGCGGTACCTCTCGTTTACACGAAACCAGCGTAGAGTGACAGCCGTGCTGTCGCGTTCTGTGCGGTGTGTAAGTAGCCAGTGGTCTTTGGAGCGAGGAGGAGGAGGAAGGGGGGCAACGCATCTGTATGTGATGTCAATGGGCGTCGGTAGTCATGAAAATGGCACCGATTTCTCGTTTGTTTGATAGTTTAAGGGGTACTATAAAAAAGAGTTGTTTATGCGAATGAAAGTGACAGACACATCACACTCACTAACTATCGTATTTGTAATACTGGCAGGATAAGTTATGATTGATACATGTAGCTACCAAATTAGCACAAATATAGCACGTTGTAATAATTTCTCTCTCTATCTAGATTTATTTTTTAAGCTTTCCATGGAAGTCGCACATATATTCTAGACACAGGATTCCTTGGATTATCCCCAATATCAATCGTCTTGCAAACGTTTTTCGTTTTTCCTACCTACATTTCGCATAATAAGTATACACAAAGCTCATCATGTATTTGATAATAAAACTTGAGCAAGGGAACGTGTAAGAAACCAATGTAGTTGAAATAAAAATTGTGTCAATGTGTATACACGTGCATATGTTATAATGGCGTATTCTCACGTACAAAAAGTGTTCGTGATTTATCTCTGCCACCGCTCGCAAATCGACACCCCAGCACCCTCGGCCGTGGATTGCTCATTCGACACTATCTCACAAGTGGTCACAGTGTCAGCTGTGCCACTTCCATGCACAATAGCTAATTTCAACTATTTTTTTCTATACGTTTTTCATTTTCTTGCTTACACGCCAAGTCATAGATAATTTGATATCGACGGTAGATTTTTACAATAAAATAACTTTAACGAATTTTATTGCGGTTTATTTAATCATTTCACACGCCCGACGTTTCAGAAGCTTTAGAGCAACAATGGTCATTTAAATAATCCGCAATAAAATCCATTAAAATTGTTTTATTGTAATATTCGCGTAAACTTTAAAGACGACATCAGGATTAATTAATATTTGTTCATATGTTTCATTTACGTTTTATTTTCCTTACATAGGTGAGTATAGCTTAAAAGTACAAGTAAAACACAATTCTTATGGCCTTCAAATTGATTGTGAATTTTATGTTCAATCGTGTCTACCGATATTTGCATAAAGATAATATGACTCAACAAAAAATCTATTTACCTGTGTCCACAAAAAACTGTAATTCGAAAACTACGTATTGCAAAATTATTATACGTACGTATTTCCTTAATCATAAAACACAACAAATCATTATAATATATTGCTTTTTGTGTGCCTCTATTAGACATACTTTTATGAATCATATTAACATTGGAAAGTTTCTTGGTATTAATATAATACTTTGATGTGACTTAGGAATATAATTTGATTGTATAAAACAAATATTAAATACAATTGACAGATCATCAGACATCGCTAGACAGAAAAGGGCTGGTGATGCGCATTTTTTGGGACTAAATTTATGGTATATTTAGTCCCAAAAATGCGCACGTCTATAACTCACACCGTGACTATAATGTTACAAACTAATGGTGAGAAAATTCATTATTTGATAAGAGAATGAATCAATTGATTGTGGAGACAAAACTGTACACAATTCTCGTAATGAAGATAGCCAAAACGATCATTGGACAACGCAAAATAGTTTTAAAATAAATCTATGTGACATATACGGAACTGACAAATTGCCGTTGAAATTTAGATGACTTCATTACTATAATCGGGCTGTAACGTTGACGCTCATATTAATAAAAGGGAAAGTAGGTAACCGTTTATTTGTTAGTTCCCTTATCAAAAACGTATCATAAGGCATCTAAGATGTTTTACATTAATGTAGTCTTTGATAGATCATGCCTGAAAGATAAAGTTCTTCTAAATGATTATTTTTAAATAAATACTATTATTTTATTTACATACAATTTAATAACTAGTAATGAGTCGCCAGATAAGCTTTCGAGCAGAAAGCCGCGTAAAAACGCCGTTTTTAGTCATATAACCTTTTTTTAAATTAATATTTTTAAGTCAATAGTACTACATTAGTTCAATAGAGAGATGTTTCTCGATAACAATTACCAATATTACGTTATTTACATTGTTTTATACCAAATTGATGAGTGAAGCCGCCGCAGCCGGGCGATAGAAACTTACAGGTAATAAAATTAAGAAATATATTTTGCGTGTCGTTTGGTAAAATTACGTAACTAACAAGCGGGCGTGTTGATTTATGAACATTGTAAAACAGTTTGTAACAGTTGACAATCTGATCGTCCTATCTGTAACTTCTTCCGCATCTATTTAGCAGTATATTGAGATGTTATTTAAAAAAGGTATTATTTTTCCAACATTACATAATTAGACTGTTTATTGACGTTCGCGTTCTCATATTACCAGCGGAATAAATCTAGTCTCTACCTGATCTAGAGTCCGGAATGGTCTAGCCGTGGTGGTCGTCCTTTTCACAGTATATAATATCTTGATAGTCACTTGGAGACGGTACTTCAGCATGTTTGATTTCATTTAATACAATAGATTTTATTTTCTCAAATAATCCTTCAGAATTAGTCCAGTCACAACGTCTATAATATTTATGTATTCCCCATGTCTTTTCTTTCCAGTCCTATCGGCTCGATTCGGCAATGCACGCTTTTACTAAATAGATGATGCTTTATTATTTATAAAATCACAGACAGTCATTTCAATTTCATGGCCCGGTATAGATATAAAATCATAATTTATAAAAAGTTCGCTTCAATCTTATTTATCTGTGAATCGTAAATATAACTTTCTAGTTTATATAATGCGGTACTTTACATCATGTTTGAAATTTATGTTATTATTTATTTAAACTTTAAGCCTATCTCTAATGACCTGACGTAAGAGCAAATCAAATCAAATCATGTTGAATGTTAATGTATTAATATAATGTGAATGTTTTCTCCGTCTTGGCTGTAAGGATATTATGAGATTAAATTGTTACTGTAATTCCAAATGAGGTTTTTTTTAATGCGTATTTATTTATAGAAAATAATATAAAATCATTATAGGGTTTTATTTGTTTACTGCTGGACATTGGACATATTTTTATATGTACTACGTCCAGCTTATATATGTATCTATATACATATATAAGCTGGACGTAGGTGCTTTTATATTCAATTATAAATATATTTTATATTTTTGAATTATTTTATTATAACAATGTAAAAATATATTAGTGCGAAATGATAGCCTGCTTAAAGCACATCTTCTGCTTAAGCAAAGAAGCAATGCAGTAAGTATGTAAAGGGGCTTCACTAACGTAGTGCTATGCGTATAAGATACATTGGCATCATATCCGGCGTTAGCATTTTTGGACCTAAACTCATGCTGTGTGAGCTAGGAGTCCTAGCGAGCCTCCATTCTCGCGGATTGGAGAGATGCATCCCCATAAGAAAATGTTTATAATAGCTAATTGAATTATTATTCGAGCGAGCCCGGCGCAGTCATGATTGGAAGGCTTATAGAGAGGATCATGACCGGGTTGGCGTGCCCGCCTTCACCGTCTGACGAGTGAAAAGACTCGCGCTCGGTAGTCTCAGAATACCTAACCGGTACCGCAGTATTATTGGAGCTCAAGACGAGGTTATAATACCGGACATAATTCGGTCGTCCGAACTAGGTATTTGATATTTTGAAGACTCGAGGTATAAAATTAATTTCGAAGTCTCATTTTGAGACAACGATACTTTTGTAAAACAACCTTTATTATCCGGTAATAAGGTTTAAAGCGACTGTAAAAAATCTCACCTAAGCTTGTAACATAATATTGCATACTATCCGTTATAAAAACTGGAGACAATAGCAGGTTGTTTTTTTGGAAGGATATTGTGGGGTCCCATAACTGTTATCATATTAAACGATACGCGCACTCAAAACAAAATTGATAAAAGGCTTTTTAGATTTCCTTAGCTACTCACTGATGTAACTTCAGTCTGTAATTTGTTATGGATACTTTTACAACACCAAAGCACATCTTCACACCAGATTTCTAACAGGGTAGTGGGTAGGGGCTCTTATTTAACAATTGTTGTATCTTTGCATTTCTTACTCGATCCTTTGATACGATCAAGTAGATACTCCTACTAATTTCATTGTGACATCAGCTGGATTTGGCAAAAATAAACAAAATTTAAAAAAAAAACAGTAAACTCAATTATCTTAGCACTAAAAATAACCATCCTTGTGGTTCCTATTTTTTATAAATCTTAAAAAAATATATTTAAAAGGAAAGTCATGAGGTATAATTAGTAAATATCAGATAAAATAGAAAAGTATTTAATTAAAGAGGAAATATTCGGTCGTCAATACGACTCATATTCAATTAGAAACGGACTCGGGTCCACTATCTCATATCGAAAGCGACACAAAGAACCTAAAAGCATTGCAATGGCACAAAAAATATGATTAATGAAGGTAGGAATTAAATAATTTCGTCGCAGGTAAGGTGGCAATTGTTTAGCTTTTGTCGACATGACGCTTTGTGCGCTACAAAATATTCACTTGTTATCATATCTTTAAAAAATATTTACTTCAAAATATGATTGATATTTTTATGTTTCAGTAAAAAATAAATGTATTTATGCTTGCATTGGCCTTTGAAAATAGATACATGTTTTATTCTGCAAAGAATTTATAAGTACCTGGTTTCTAGCTCACTTTACTCCTTAAGTAGTAAATATTTCGTATTTATGTACAATATAATATTTAGGAAGTATAACGCACCTACTATATTCATTTATAGGTTTAATCATAAAGTATTAAAAAATAAAAGGTTTTGTGTATGGTAAATAATTATATATTTAACACAAAAATACCTCAGTCGCTCAGTATTTATATAACAAGACAATCTCCAAAGAGACTAGTTCCTTCAGATACACCGAATATATTATAAGAGACAAGGGTGTGTTCCGTACTCCGATACGCTCCTCTTCCGATGCAATATAAGACGATCTGCAAGAAATCAGGTGCAGGACCGTCTCGTGTTCTCCTAGACCCCCTGCAGTTCCACCGACAAGTTCCGGACTGCGGACTGTTATTTAGACATTAAAAAAACAAATAAGCCTGTCGATCCCATCGAACCTAAGAATACAGTAGGTACCTAATACTTAGTAGACTTATCTACTTTATTTATGGATAAATCCGGAATACGTCATCTTTAGCTAAACATGCTTGCAGTTGAACAAAGGGGAATGAAGGGGAAGGGTGAAACCACATTCAAAGTAAAGAAAGTGCTAGGTACTATCAATTAATTCCTTACGAGTATGATATGGAATATTTTCACATGTATCCATTATATACCAATGCGTGTTATTTTTTGAATCGGACTTATCGCTTCAAGACATAAAAATGCTAATTTGAGAAAAATGTCGCACTTTACGACGAAGCGATAAAGTTTATTCTATAATAACAATCATGTCCTCTATTTTTCTATGCGTGCGAAGGCGGAAAGTAGCACTCAATAAAGTAGCATATAAAATAATATCCACGAAATATAATAAAGGTCAAAATCTGTAAATGTTAATAGCATTTTTACCTAATGAATGCAATTTCTGTGTTATTGAGTCTTCATTCAAATATTGTAACACGACGATAATCTAGTTTCATCTACATGATTTCAAAAGATGTCTATAAATAAAATGGCGAATTTATATTAATATGTGTACGTTTGGGTGTGCCTAATAGCAGATACCGTTTATATGATTTTTATTTATATTTGGGTGGCACCAAATTATTATTGCAATATTCTGTTCGATTATTTCCTAATAATGTTGATGTGTAAAGTAATAGGTATAACTCTAGTAGATATAATATTATGTCTCATATATTTTTCATTAGATTGTATGTTTTTGCTTGAGATCGTAAACATAAATTTATATAAGCATTCAATTATATCATTTTAGGTTAAAATAATGTCATATATCGCCGCGAAGAGACAGTGCCGCGTTCAGTGCGTTTGTGAGTATTTGGTGGCCTATAGGAGGGGCGGAGGAAAAGTGGGCAACGTATCTGCATAATGTCAGATGCAGATGTCTATGGGAGTCGGTAGTCTTCAAAACACTCAGATTGCTCCTTTTCACCTTTATCATATAAAAAAACCGTCTGGACGAAATATAATTAAGCAGAGCGGCAGACCAACAAGTGCAAATTACGATGATGATGACTATGAAGGCTTAAAAAACTAAATGAAAATAACTATCTACCTGTGTGTCAAAAGGGGTCACTAATGAGTAATCATTTCAAATGTTCTAATCACAGTGCAATATAAAGAAACAAATCGTAAATGTACGGACTCTATAATTACTTACAACTATGAGATATCGTAACTTACGAGTATGGAGTGGATTGTAAAAATTAACAATTTCAATGCTGGCTGCCATTATAAAAATTTATGTTTTAAAAAAACCGAATAAAGAACGTTGGTAAATTATATTTTTTAGAATAATCACATACACAGTAAATCAGTTTTTTCCTTAAATGCCTTCTTGAATTAAAAACATTGCGCAATTATTATAGTATTGTATCATTTATGGTATCTTTTGTTGACAAAGTTTAAATGCTAATAAATTTATTATTTACATTAAAAGTGTATAAAACCTAAAGCTTTGTTTTTGTTTTAAATCAATGAATATTAACATAGAAGGAACTCTATATATAAAATTAAATTTAAAAGATTAGATCATTAGACGAAAATTGAAAGAACGCAGCAAAACTAATTTAGAAATGGTCATATTTGGGTTTATCTACTTTTATATTTTACATCTACCACGGCGCGGCGGCGTAATTAACATGTATTCGTTATAAACGTACTTTGATTTTTATTGACACTTTTTCTCTATTTATTATCTTGTTGCGAGTATTGAACGTTTAATTGAAGATCCGGGAGTACTTGAAAAGCTTATGTAATTCTCCATTCATAGTAGGAAATTGAGAAATCTTTTTTATGGCGTGAGAAGATACAATCCCCATATTGGACCGCAGGATACTTGAAAACAAGTTACTTCAAACCTGAAAATAGAATTAAGTGTGATATGGTTTTTTTTTCTTCTGGAATAGAAGTGTGTGTGTAATAAGTGCCCGACTGGGGAAGAGCCTAGTTTTGGGGTCAAAAGGAAGGAGGTAAGGAGGAAAGCATAGCTAATTTAACTATTATTATCATGGCGAATACACTATAGTTGTCACTTCATGTATGAATGTGAAAGACTTTCCATTTTCCAATGTCTTTTTTTTTTGTCACAGGGAAAATGCTTTTACGCATCTTTCACCCGGCCCTGGGTGAACCGGGAGGGTGTGTCGAGCTCAGTACACGAAAAACCACTACCGACCAAAAACCACTGCGAGAGCCTTCGTCCGCCTTGACGGAGTGCCCCAAGTCTTTCCAATATGTCTGCCGTGGTCTCTCTTGACATCTCCTAGAGGAACTAAAATCGTATACCCTTCATTCTTAGACTCTATACGATAACTCTTGAACGTGCGTTAGTTATTTAACAATATTATATTTAATAATAACTCAGCAATGGTTGGTGCCAAGTCTCAACTCATAGGAAATAATACAGAAGGGACACATTGCATGCAACATGACCCGACATATGGCGATCTACACTTCTGAAAAGTGAAACAAAAACTTCCTTTACTTCTGTTTTGTTTACGGCGATTGTTTCTTTCATATGATGGTTCCGTACAATATTTCTTACTATTTTTCTCGTGAATTATTTTTAAGTTTAAAAAAAAATGTAAAAATATTTTTACATGCTAAAATATGCTCAATAAGGTTAATTAACTGGAACGAGATACTTAGAAAATGCATTCATTGGGACTATTTTTTCATGTGACCTGACTTTTGGTTTCATAGCAAATTTATTATTATATAGGCATATAATAATAAATTTAGTTGACCTGGCGTCAAAGTGTGTTGTTGTTATTGTTTTCTTATCTCTAATTGATTCTCAATCTAAATGCAAATAAAGGCTACTGCTAGATTGATTAGCAATAGCTGAAACCACACTTGAAAATATATGTACTGATTAGAGATGCTACATTATAATTCCTGTTCAGTACAATCAAAAACTTTATCATCATCATTAGCAGTCAGTAAACGTCCACTGCTGGACATAGCCCATAGGCCTCCCCCAGACAGCGCCAAGAACTTCTCAATACCATATATTGAACGTGACACTACAGTAGGCAAAGATATGAACTGTGAGTTATAACACTGGCTCTTAATATTGCTCAGGCGATAACTAGAATAATCGAAATAAAATATGGCCTAATTTTAAGTTCGACAACATATCTGTGCGAAACTTCATTAAAATCGGTCCACTAATTTCAGATATTAGCATAGCCGCATATATTAAAATATGTAAGTATATTTGTTTTATTATTCAATATTAAGTGTCGTAAACAACAAGTTTGATTTTTTTTTATTTTATAAATTCTGCAAATTATAAATATTTCACTTTTTCTGATTTTTTTACAAATAAAGTAAGAAGTAAAAATTTAATGGAAAATTACTATTATTTTTTTCAGTAATAAGTTTCTTAATTAAATTTTTTTTTTGAGTAATTAAATAAAGTCTGTGGTAATCTATCCCACTGATCCCCAATAGGGGCAATGTAAGAACAAACAAACTGCACTTGATGTGCACGTGATGAACATTTGGCAATATCCGCACCGACCCATCTGTCCCCTACAAAAACATCACGGATACTTACCGACATAATAAATGAGCCTATGTTCATTAGTCCTTATTACTAACCAGTTGTTGCATGCGACTTCGTTCGCTCTCATTTCTTTATTATGAGCATAATATGTACAGCGTATTATATATTGATTGCAACATATTTTATATTATATCTGAAGGTCTTTCTCTATTACAGAGAGTTCAGATTTATTTAAGTTTGTTGATAATCTTGGGAAATACTGATCCGATTATGAAAAGTGTTTCACTAACAAAATGCTTCTCTATTCAGAAACGAAATTTTCATGATCAATCAAATTTTCACGATGAATCAAAAATGATTGAACGGCTGACGTCCAGCGAATTGGACAAGAGTCGGCTATTAACGTCCAATTTCCTAGGACTTCAGATTTAAGCTATACTTTACGTGAAAGATTAGATAAGGACATTTTCAGTTTTTTTTTCTACCGTATTAAATTCTAATAACATAAAAGGATTTTAATTAATGTTTTTTATTTTCTCGTAACATAGAGAAGAAAATGTGCCTATACGATGAATTGATTCGCAGTTTTATCGAAGCTCATCATGCTATGGAGCGTGTCATTAATTTAAGAATTAAAATAGAACAGTAGTTTTAGAAGTAAAACTTCTATACGCGCGCTTGTCATAGGGCTATAGCAAGCTGGCGAGAGTGTTACAAAAATCAAACATCAGGCGAGGCCAATGTAAGTTGTCATTCAAATTCAAAATTCAAGTTGAAACTTTATTGTATTTAAATAATAAATATAATATAACATGTTATGTCATTGTAACTACGGTAATTAATTTGTGTATTATATCAATAATTAAGTTTTACTTTAGTTATGTGGTCTAAAGCACACACTTTTTACTTTATTTTTTGCTGACCAGTATGGGGATTCTGAAGTTCCCTAGTCCACTAAAATTTTACGGAAGCCCTCAGCCGCCTTGGGTCGGTTGGCAGTAGCCGGTCCTGGTTAAATAAAATTAATAGGAAATTATTGAGCGTTGATCGAAAGATCCTTACGTTCAGTGAAAGAATAATTAAAGATAATGATGAAGATGATCCGAAAACAATATTTATCGTGTACTTTACCACCTCATATCGTGCTCATAAGACTATATGATCTTGCATAAGAAACGGGTTTTCCAAAAAACTCAAAACGGTACAGCTTTTGTGATAAAAACGCATTTAAACTAACACGTCCCGCATCTTTTTCAACATTAGTTTAGATAATTACATTGATACGTGATAACCCTACTCATTAAAACGCGTCTTCAGACGAGTGCGCGTATAATTTTATTCATTCTAAATGGCCGTCGCCTAGACACATATTAACCTTTTTCGCATTTTGTGTTAATATCGCGTTAATACTGTCAAGTGTGTAGATAAAGAATACCGTTATAATCATCGCGAGCAGTGCGCGAGATCGGGCTCGCCTCACTTAATTAAACAGCTTGGTCTAGTCGTAACCAGTAAGTCACATTGTTAGAGAAAACATACGGATTTGTATAGCATATGGAAACGACCGTTTTCTTATAGGAGCGATTAGTGTACAAGTTACATGATGGTAAATGACCGCCAGATTTATAGTGCGTTCTCAACCCTTCGGCTGAAGAGGCTATCAGTATTCATTTCCAAGACAAGAAAGAAATCCTTTATATAAATAAAAATTTGTGTTCGGTTGAAATTCGAAGTTTGAGTCTCGAATACTGGCATTAATTGCACTATACTCAGGTATAATTTAAGTGAACTTGAATCTTTGACCCTACCCAAATACACTAATTTTTAATATTATTTATTTAATATTAGGTTTTTTTTTATTTAACTTCATTTATACGTATTGCAATGAGGATCTCATCTTGCTGATAAATGTTCTAAGAAAAGCGCTGCATTCTAACAGTAGTAGTACAACAACCTTTGCTCAGTACCCAATTTACTAACCCAATCCGGCTGCATGAATAACAACTTTTGCCATTTTGAAACGGCTAAGCTCACAAAATACAAACGTATGTTTTCATTTCATAAAGCAACATAAGAACGCAATCGTTGCAATACCTACTGAGTATTTCCGCTAAGAAAGACGATATATCGAAATTAGAATATTTAAAAGAAGTACAACCCCACCACCATTTGCCGCTCACATTTAATTGCTCTCATCTTCACAAGATAAAAGGTAATAAAACGTAAAACTGTCTGTAAATTTAAATAAATATTAGATAAATGCCAATGATATATTATAGACAAAAAGATACGCTTAAATATCATCAATTAATTAATATACCTATATGTTATATTTAGGCTAAATAAAATCATACAATAAAACAATATTGACAGATTTTATCGGGTTTTATTGACTGACTGGTTTGTAGGTCAGACTACCCGTAACCATGATTACTGTAAAACTTCTGAAATGTAGGGCTTGTAAAATAATTAAATAAACCGCGGTAAAAAAAATATTTGGATAATACTTTTAGTAATGTCCTTTAAGCAAATTATTATCAACCTGCTTAGCTCTAAGTAATGTGGACCATGGCTTCATTTTATTATACTGATAAAACCAACTAATTTTCTATAGAAAAGGTTGGAAGTACTTCGGTAGATTTAAAACTTATTGAGAGTTTTAGAAGTAATATCGTTATTCCAGTGATTATATGACGACAATTAGACAAACGATTAGCAAGAGGTAGTTAGTGCCTTGCCTTCCCTCTCGCTGTTGATACCACTGTGAAGTATAGGAATCCAGCTATATTGACGCGTTTCGTGTGGTTTGTAAGTTTCCGTTGGCCCATAGGAGGGGATGAAGAAAGGGGGGCAAGGCAATGGCATAGCAATTTACCGAATGTTTAGGTGTGACGGTAGTTAGGCTCCGCATGCTCATTTGTCTCTTTTACTAAAAAAAACTGCACATAAAAATTGGGTAGGGTGATAGAAAGAGAAAATAAAACGTCAAAAAAATATTAAACTTAAATAACAATAAAAGATAATTCTTGAATAATCCGCGAAAGTTTCACTGGCAGTACTTGCAATTTAATGTACATTCAAATAAAGATACATAAGTAAACACAACATTACTATTTATTAGAAAAGTGAATGAAAAATAAAATATTGCCTGTCGGAAGCCTGAGCCATGGGTCCCATGGGTCCTATGACAAATACTTTTCGAAATAGAAAAGTAGTAGTAAAATGGCTAAGTGTTTATCTTATATACAATAAAATACAAATAAAGCCCTATTAGCCCTATATAGCAAAAAATATGTTAAACGTATTGGGTATATTATTAGTATTGTATATTGAATTATGTTAATATTGAATTTATTACACTTGTGTAGTTTATAAAAAGTGTCTATTTCTAATCGTACATCTATGTGTGATGTATATAAAATTCTAGTTGGAAATTAATTTGGAAAGTACAGGTTTGGAATGAGTTCTCATATCCCCGAACGCGATTATGTGATTGTGAAATTTGGAGATATTAAATTAATATTAGTAATGTTATATATTACTAATTTTAATTATTATGTTGAATAACATAAAAATTGAATACTAGCTAATTTTAATCATTAATTACAAATATATAACATGAAGAATCCAGTAAGGGATGACATAGTTCATGAACTTTAAAATTAGTAAGGAAAATAGGAGTTAAAATATTACGAGTTATTTATTATAATATTGTTTATCATCATTTTGGAATACTCATATGATATTTTTTTAAATAAGGAGGTAAACGAGCAGTCGCAGCTACTTTCAGGACTACCGACGTCCATAGACATACGCTTCGAGGTAATTCAGATGCGTTGCTCTCCTTCCTCCTCCCACCTCCACGGGCCACCGGCTACTTGCACACTGCACGAAACGCTACAGCAAAACTGTCACTTTACGCCGGTATCATGTCCGCGAGAGGTCCCCGTTCGTGTCGGCCCAATTCGGCTACATGCATGCATGTAGCGTGGCACTACCTGTTACTAAAATGCTGCATCAAATGTAATAAGGCCGAGGCAGTTCAATTAATTTAGTAATTATTGTAATAGCCGACAACTATCAATCATTCTGTATCTATAATATAAAGCTAATTAGCATTATACGCACTAAAGTATAAATGAGCTAATTAAATTAATAATGTCGTTAAGACATTACCGATAAAGATTAAAGACAATTTTAGATTAGAAATTTATATTTTTTTTACTATGAATAATTGCAACTGTAGACATTAAAGTACAAGCGCACAGACAACTATGCGCTTTACTAGTACTTAGTAGTAGCAGCAGTAGCAGTAGTAGTAGTAGTAGTAGTAGTAGTAGTAGTAGTAGTAGTAGTAGTAGTAGTAGCAGGACCTAGTAGTGTAAAGCTACAACATCATGTCAACAGTCTAGTATCTAAACTGATTGCCTCGTGGTGCAGTGGTAAGCATGTTCCATCGTAGACATGAGGGTTCGAATTCTCGGGTAAGACCAAAAAATGTTATTGGGATTTTTCAATTTCTCATAAGTCGGGAGTCAGGAAGTTGGCGGTGCTACACTCCCGTGCCTCGGAAAGCACCTTCAGCGTCCCCGTCGGAATATGAGAATGAGGGATCAGAGAGTGCACTCGTGTCTGCGCGCACACTCATGCACTATAATATGTACTGCGCAGATGGCTCGTATATATAGAAGTGGCCGCCGTAGCCGAAATCGGCGGTATCTAAATATTGAACTATTTAACAACTGAAATAGAAATGAATATAAAGTTGAGACGCTCGCATCATTCAGGCTATGAGCCCCCGTGGAATTCTATCGTCACTTCGCAAGTCAGTGATGTTCGTAAAAGAGAAAGCAAAGTGGATGCGTGAGAGTACCAGTACCAGTACGAAAAAGACGCATCAGGTGCCGGGGAGTGACCAATGACCGCCAACATTAATGAGCGCTGGCATGCAGCAAAGCATCTTGCAAAAAAAGCCTAAGACGGCGTCATGTATTCCACGCTCGCCGCCAGAGCGGAGCTAGGTTATCCGCAAAGGCTTACGGAGCGTCCGGGGATTATCGTTTCTAAGGTATACCTGGCGACCGAGACGGAAAACTGTGTGGTATTAGTCGGTTTCGTACCCACGTATACCTATGGTTATATACGTAAGGCGATGCTGAGACGGTACCGAAGACGGTTTCCACGTTTTAGTCAACACTAACCGTCACTTTACCTTGTCTTTGTCTATGTTCTCGGGGGTAATAGAAAGTAATGCATTTTCCCAAAATGTCACTATCATTATTTAAATGAACAACAGTGCCAAACAAAGTAGTTCTACCTACTAAAGGTCGCAATAAATCAACGATATTTCACATAAAAAACCTTGTAAATGGAATCTTGCCGAGATGCGCTTACAATAAAATGGGAAAGTGTGGTGAAAGGCCGGAAACGTATACGAGTGATTACCAATATATAGTAATATATGTACCAGCTGATATTTTTTTGTACTGTGATGTTTTCGTTCATTATGTTTCAAGTCGTTTATAGAGGTAGCGCCACGCTGCATATTCATATGCAGCTGAATTGGGCTGGTGCGTCCGAGGAAGTGCCTCTCTCTTACTTAACATCGACGTGAAGTGACAGCAATATGAATTGTTGTCGCGTTTTGTTCGGTCTGTGAGAGCTCCGGTAAGCCCAAACCCCCCTCCCCCCAACTTCATGGTAGCACGGCCAATTTTTAGATTACCCCAGGAGGGTACTGGCACCCTTGGTGTCGGAGAATCCCTCCCTGGACCTCCAGGCTCAAAGACACACCCTGATCCTGGAAGCCTAGGCTGCCCCACGTATTCTGGGGGGGGGGGCAATGCTGTGCTCAAGACTAGGGCTAAGCAAAAGGCAAGCGAAGCAAGAAGCCGAAGATACCCCAAACAGTCTCTGTGGACTTTTGTAATATCAGGGGATTACATTCGAACCTGAATGCCGTTCACCACCACCTTGAAACGGCGAAGCCGGCTCTCTTGTTTTTGACCGAAACGCAGATATCCTCTCCGACTGAGACTTGCCACATTACCTACCCGGGGTATAAATTGGAACACTCCTTCATACCATGGGCTGGAGTGTGCGCATATGTCGGTGAGAATATCTGCTTTCGCCGCCTAAGCCATCTTGAAGATAGGGATCTCTCCACCCTCTGGCTACGTATAGACAGCGACGACCATCCCCGCGTATATGCGTGCCTATATAGATCCCATAGCGGAAACGACGCAATTGATCGACTCATCGAGCACATCGAAATGGCGACCGATTCCGTGCTCCAGCAGATTCCGACCGCAGAGATCGTGATACTCGGTGATTTTAACGCCCACCACGCCGACTGGCTAGGTTCACACTCCACCGATCATGCGGAAAGATCTTTCTACGACGTTGCTTTGGCATATGGTCTGACACAACTGGTTTCCTCGCCCACGCGAATCCCAGATATTGACGACCATACACGTTCCCTGTTAGACCTTCTGTTGACCTCTCATCTGGATAGCTACCTGGTATCCGTCGATGCTCCTCTAGGCTCGTCGGACCACTGCCTGATACGAAGTACTGTGCCCGTTAGACGCAATTT
>LUGF01004724.1:32120-49278 GCA_001625245.1 Calycopis cecrops | reverse complement strand
TTTCCGTCAAGCTCGCTCTGCTGGTGACCTTTTAACTTACCTTACGCATCGATGGGCGAAAGCTGTTGAATTAAAGGGGGAGGGCATTGGCAGTTAGTCTGGACATAGCGAAAGCCTTTGATCGGGTTTGGCACAAAGCTCTTCTTTCCAAGCTTCCAGCTTTTGGGATACCTGTGAAACTTTGCGACTGGATCGCCAGCTTTTTGACAGACCGGAGTATTAAGGTCGTAGTCGACGGTGCATGCTCGGACTGCACTATAAGCGCAATTTTATCCCACGCATCATTTCAATATGGAATCAGCTGCCCCCCTCGGTATTTCCGGACCGATACGACCTTGGGATCTTCAAGAAAAGAGCTTATTCTTTCCTCAAAGGTCGGCAACGCATCTGTTAGACCTCTGGTGTTACGGATGTCTGTGGGCGTTGGTGTTCACTTTACATCAGGTGACCCAACTGCTCGTTTGCCTCCTATGCTATAAAAAAAAAGTCTGAACTGACTGCAAGTTATTGTATATGGCAGAATGCATCGTAAATCCATCGTAAACACATAGAAAATGAACTAACAAGTTTTTTGATTGGATATAGTATATACAATTATACAATCTAAAATGCGCAAAAATTTTATTACATTTGCAAAATGTAAATTTTTAATTAATATCTAACACCTATTGTAAATTAAAATTTGGTATTATTGGCTAATAAACTAAATTTTGAGACGTTGTTTCGCCAGTTGTAATTTATTTAATTTAAAAGCCAACACAGAACAACATTGTATATAATTTGTTTATTAAGTAATATTTTGATTACAAGTTATGAGAAAATGATTGCATTCTATTGATTATATTTTTATATATGTGAATAGGGAATTGTATGTAATGAATAAACTAATAATGTACGCCAAACTGAAGTTCTCCTACAGTGGTCATCTCTATATAGAGACAAGCTAACTGTGAACTAAAATATAGTGCCCAAGTGTGTATGCAGCACCACGTGTGTACTATTCCAATGAGACCTCAATCTAGCGCGTCCAGAGAGAAATCAGGTGCAAGGCCAACGCGACGGTTTAACATGTTCTCCGAAGCACGCGGTTGTTCCTTCATATCCTATAATAAATTGCTACTATGCCATCTGCAAAAGTTTGGAAGGTTCCACTTTTATCTTGTGGACCGTCGACAACTCATAGCAATCCGAAACAGCATTGGGTTTTCCTTTCCTACAGCAAAAGTTCAGCTCCGAAAAAATATAGCTGATTATATAATGACAGCTCTAGTTAAGCAGTCTAATAATAACATCCGTTGTATACCGCAGTGGATGTTAATTTATACCCATCCATATTATACGTAAGCAGTTTCAATTACAGTTAATGAGATATGGTCTCACTCTACCTTACGACGTTTATTTATTGGCATATAAAATCGTTGACATTAGTCCTACTTAAAATACTTCAGATCCCATTACCGACTGTACATGGAACATGTTCCTCAGTTTAGAAGCTGTAAGGGTAGCAATAAATGAAATGCGTCTAATTTGTTACGTAAATGAAGACTGGTTTAATAATTAACTTTACGTGTATATAGCTGTGCTAGTAATGTGAGTCTCATTCCTATACAATTTGATATACCTAAGATCGTAATAATTTAAAGGATAGTTTCAGAGTAGACAACCCTGTTTTCAACACCCCAGGGCAGGATTCCGATATCCTTTTCACTAATTATTATTAATACGGTCATATTGCCGTTTAGTTGAATTTCTCAATGACAACTTGCTTCTATAATACGCTGCTTCGTCCACAGTTACCTTGTAGGTCAACACTACTGAGTGGACATAAACGAAATGTATTCTTCGCCAACCAATATTTTCAGTGTCATTATCGTAAAAGCCGTTGCCCTTATTTTTATGAAAGATTAATCTCTTAAAAACAAGAAAACGAGTATGTAGACGATTCGACCTATGCATTTTAATGCTTGTTTACTTGCTAGGTTATAACCTTTTATCTATTTTTATCTTGAAAGATAAACAAAACACTAATTAGTAATGCTTTCAAATTAAAGATGTTGGAAATTGATCATCAAGAATTAATACACAGCCTATACCTACATGTCTGCGATTTTCGAGGTGTCATTAGACCAGGAGATTAGATTTATTAAGACGTGCCATTTCCTGTGGTCGTTACCATACGTTTTACATAAATCAGGTTTCAAAAAAACAGCAAGCGGGCGGTAGGTCAGCTCGCATATAACTCTGGTGCCGACTAGTCTGCTAATTCTAATTAAGTAAGCTGTCGCTGATATGTCAGCTGATTTATTTTGTATATATTTTTCATCATTACGGACTACTATCAGCATATTTTATAACCCTTGTTCTATATCTCATTTCGCTCACTATTCGTCGCTTTTTTACACATTCTCTTGATAATAAATGTCGGTCAATTTCGGTACAAGCTACAAGCTTTTTAAAATTTAATTATGAATTTATATGTAATGTTCATATTTATTTTATGCTAATAATATCTTATTAGCATTTTATTCATATTTAACGGCTAAAATTTATTTATGTTTTGAGAAATAAAAGAAGCCCAAAGCACGCATCTCGATATCAAACCTGTTTGCACTAAAAATATCGATCGCCAAATGACTTTTTTGTCACGGAACAAAGTGAAAATTTGGCGGATATGTGCGTAAATAAAATTAATATCGTCTCGACGTTAAAAGAAAGTAAATTCGCACACAAATGCTACGTGAATTTGTGCGCGAATTACGTAAAATAAGCTACGTCACTGAGACGCTACCAATATTGTTAAAGTTCTTAAAAAATAAAATTTATTTAATTTTAATTTTATAAAATATTGTATTATGTATTTTAAGAACAAAATATAATTTTATTTTAATTAACACCACACATGCCTGCCCAAATAAACTGCATTATAGATCTTAGACAACTTTTTTTAAAGAAGATTTTTAAAACTAAAGTACCTAAGGTAAAAGAAACCTCATGCTTATTTTCCAGATACTCCTCTAGAACGGGGATTGGCACGAGGGGGTAGATCAAACCCTACCAAACGGCGAAAACGGGCAGTAGGGTCGGGCTCCCACCTTGACCCCTGGTCCCGCGTAGGGAGGTGCTGTAAGTTGGGTTTAGCGCCTTCTTTAGCCGTGCTCCCATCCCAGTAGAATTAATAAAAGAATACTGTACAGACGTTGGATCACCGTTTGTGTACCATATGTATATGTTTGGAATGGATATCTGGTTCAGTTCTATCATCAGCGTATAAATGAGGTCTCCCATTAAAAGCCACTTCATTATTACATATGATAGAATAAGGATATATCAACATGGTCTTAATTCAATATGAAATACAAAACCAACTGTGGGTTGGGCCCAATTGCCGAATTCTCAATCGAGTATGTTATAAATAATATTTATTGTGATATGAGTTATGTCGAAATAAACGTGTTACAAACTATTCCATATATATCATTATATTAGCTAATCTACATAATTAATAACATGTATCTAATTGAATCTGAAATCTATGATGACATGATTTTAGTAAAATGTTATTTGGTGTAATATTTATACTGGTAATTATATATTGGATATAAAATCATATTTTTTGCCATATGGTTCAAGGAATTTATATATGTTTGTACGTGTGAGTACCTACTTTACACATATTCTTACATATGTCAAACATGTTTTTTTTTTCAAATATTTTAGCCCATGGAGGGGAAAGGTAAAGAGAGAGACTTTATACATGCCCTGTATATCCTCTATGCAGATGTCTATGAGCATCGATACATATGAAAATAGCTTCGACTGCTCACATGCTACCCGACACTATAAAAAAATCTTTACTATTTAAGTCCTTTTATGTATTTTATTACAAAACTACCAGCTATAGCCAGTTCGGTACTTGATAGGTATGGTACGAACACATGAGTTTTTAAAAGAGAAAGTTTGCAAAGATGTTTGGTCTTCTATCAGCTATAAGCTATCGAATTTACTTTTCTTGAAACTTATTATTTAGGTATTAAGCGATTGCCTTGTCGTCCTTAAGCGTCATACGCTTTATTCTTGAGAGCGGTACCGGGTAGCTGATTTTCTTCTGTGAGATACCATCATGTCTTTGAGAGAGTGGGTTGATCTAAGCCGTCGATGCAGACACGTTTTTGGAGGAGTCTAAATCCTTACGAGTGCTTACCAGCCTACCAATGGCGAGTAGGAGCAGCAGCTATGGGTTTTATTGTGTATCTATTCAATTCAATCGTGTGCCCCACACAACCGTATCCACATTTGACCGAATTCCAGAACGGGAAAATAATTTTACTACAATTTAATAGAAGAATGTATTTATTTTAAGAGTAGAATATTTACAATTTAATTTTTATCAACACCAACAAATGGTGGTCCAAATAAAGTGCAATAAAAATTAACACACCTTTTTAATTTCTGTATATTACCGAGAGATAAAACAATATATCTACATGCTGCTACTGTACTTAAGCCTATGATACGATTTTCTGCTTATAACTAACTTAACATCCAGCCAAGATATGTAATGTTGATGTTGATGATGGAATGATGCAATAAGAGTCTTAATAACAACATGGTTTTAACTTGTAAATTTGTAAATATTATCTTGGCAATAAAGATCAAATGATTCTTTAGATCTCCGTTAACTAATGGACAATTAATGTACCTATATAGAATAGATTAATGGGACGTCATCTCCACCATTTTTTGGAAACGTATATGTGCGAGGCGCGGCGTCACCAGCTCCGGGCGGAGTCTGGTGGTGAGGCTTGCGGCACAAAGTAGTGCTGAATACGAATACGCACATACCATCAATGCGATGACAATTTGGCGATGTGTTTTTTTTTCGCAGGGAAAATGCATTTATGCACTGTCCAACGGGTCGGGTGCGTCGGACTCGGCATAAGAGTACCTCTACCGACAAAACCACTGCAATGCGCTCTATGAACTATTAACTATCAGGACATCTAAACAGCTAGACAACCGTTGTCAACCTAAGGGACCTTGGCGGATGCCTCCTCTACAGAGGTATTTTTCATTGTTCCGTACCCTACCAACGTAGAATAGTCCAATGGCGAGAGGCTTATTCTAGCCCTTCGTGCCATGCTTGAAAGCGTAAATGCTTTCGCGCATGGGACGAAGGTCTTACTTTTCCAGCTCTTCTTTTCTTTCCAGTCTCCTCTTATAAGAGGGTACAAAAAGGAACCCATGCAGTTCAATAGACCAAGCCAGCTTTTTGACTGGTAACTTTCGACATTCAACAGACGAAGTAGACACGCTGATAGTAATAATCCCCATAAAGGAGCGCATACTCCTTAAATATCGGAATAAGTTGCAAAAGGACCAACCACAGCAACTTCAAAAAGGCTTTGGCCGCAAAATTCTTCCCTTCCATTCATTCAATAAATTCTAATTTTATTATTAATTATTGTTATAGAGGCTACACAGAATAATGAAACCGGTTTCTTACAACACAATTGTGAGGCAAACAAGTGATATTTATTATTGACTTCATTAAAGATTATCTTCTTTTTATTTTTCCACTGACCAAAAAAATTACGAGGTTCGTCGCCTGTCCTGGCTTGTTTAGTCGGTTGAAATTTTTTCGAGCAGACGACAACGCAGGTGAATCCTAATAGGGAGAAATCCATTTGGATGGTTTCACGTATCTTGGAGATATCACAGGCACAAGGCAGTAAATGTAACTTTGCCTTAACATGATAGATACTCACTATTGAACGAGATTTTGAAATTAATAAATGAAACTTCAAACTTCCATAACAAATTTTACAACAATGAAAACACAATATAATATTTATTTTATTTCCAAAGATATAAAAGTAAATTTGAGAAGTTTATACTAAAAGTAATAAATGTCACAATAAATCCGAGAGTTCATTGAAAATTGATAGTATATCGTGTTGCATTTGTAGTTCCGTAATCCAAATAAGGCCGTTAAACTAGTAACGGAGTTGTTGCATCACGAGAACAATTACACTATAGTGAGGGAACAAAGGAAGACGTAAATACCGGTCAAATCGATTAAATACGTAATACGGTGAACCGGTTAAAAATATCGATATTTTCGATGTAGCCGTTGATTTGTGTTGCACCGACGCGATGTTAGTCTGGGGCTCAGGGACCTAGCGGTCTGTCTGCATGATAATTATAGTTAAATTAGCTATTATAAACATTATCGTATCGGATGCATTTCTCCCATCTGCGGGAGAGTGGGGGTCTCCCTTTCGACGAGCACTCATAGCTATCCAATATAAGCAAAAGCTTCGGTCCGAAAAAAAATCAATTGTATTCTTTTTCTTCATTTTCGATTTTTTTATTATCTCGCAAGTGACTAGGAAGATCCATAAATCGTAAAACGAGGTTTTTAATATGATTATATTCTATACTCCATTGGGGTTGCAAGTGCGCTGTCCGCACTCCGCCTTCATTGACCCATCCTATTCAATCTTTTTTTCACCTGAACCAAACGTACTTTCTGCCGAACCGAAATAGCTGCAATGCACCAACAACACGTCTTCGTGTTCAAATCTATGAACATCAGGACCGTGACCTACAATTTTGTAGCTCATTAAGTTTCATAACGTAAGTGGAGGAGTCCTATTAAGAGGTAGTGCCACGCTGCAAGCAAGGACGTAGCCGAATAAGGATGTACCACTCGCTTAGACGCTACCGGCTTAAAGTGACAGCTGTCCTGTAGCCCTTCCTGTGGTCTATGCGGGTGGCTATGGATGTCAGTAGTCATGAAAATTTCCCGACTGGACGGTTGGCTAGCGCCAGGGGGCTTAGCGGAATTGCAGCTCCGGGCTCCTTAAGGCTTAAGGGCCTTGACATAATTCTTGTACCTATAAAAGTGCCCTTCTCAACTTTAAGATCTCCAAGCTCCAGGCTCCGCAAAAGCTTAATATGACGTTGTAGATAGCCTCATACAGATCTCTCCGCTAGAGGATGCCGAAAAGCACGTATTTAATCACTGTATGACGAATGCTAACAACAATGTTAAATGCATATAAATTAAAGTCAAATACTTCGTCACCTTCACCTCATGTTGCACTAGGCCTCCATCTTGGGATCAAGGATAAGATAATAACAACATCCGTGTAACATAATTCTAAGCTTAATTATTTTTCATACGTTAAAACCAGATTCGTCGGGAGTATTTTAATTAATGTGAGAAATAAACACATTAGAAACATTACCTAAAAAATATAGTATGCACGATGTACGCCAACGCAATCATCTTTAACCTGGACCGGTTTCGGTAAGATATCGGAATAATAAAGATATGGTACTGTAATAAACAAGCATATGCCACATACCTACATCACTATACAATCTTAATGGCTAATATTTTTTAGAATAGAGAAATAATAGTGAGGTTTTTGCCTGTTTTATCGGTCAAAGCAACTTTTGATTTTATGCACTGCATTTCAGCAGGTAGGTACATAAGAGCTATATAATACCTACGAATATAATTGCATACAGAAATATTAAATATTTTATGTTATGAATTAGAAGTAGTGAAAGTATCTAAGGTTTTGCTTTCATATGTTACTCCAGATTGCCTTTTATCGTTCTCTATGCATTGTAAACAATACTGTTGGTGAAGCCACCATTGTTTATAAAACAAGACCAGATGTGTCCACGCTATGCATAATCTACAATATTTTTTTGGAAATCACTCCCAACAAGAGAATACAAATATAATATCAAAGGCGTCTTGTTCATAAAACTAGCTGTTCTTCATAAAGCTCGTAAGTAATAAAGCTCTCTTACAGTTATCTAATCTCCGTCTATATACCGTACAAAGACTTAAGTTCGGCAATTGGCGGTGTCGAAACGCCGGCGCGGCCATTACATTATGTATTCATACAATAAAACAGAAATAACGAGATGTGACCCAAAACGAGTATCATCATATAAGGCACCTACAGACGTAGTTGAAACAAGTTCTACGACAGTGTTGCTATGATGAAACTACCAAACTCCAGCATGAAATATCTTCGCCCAGCGATTTCAACCGCGTAAATTTCGATGTTGTATAAACTTTCAACCCCGTATATCACGCTTTTAAGGATGTCATTTTCAAAACACTTTTTTCCCGGGTACCAAAGACACAAAATTGCCTATTTATTTAACAAATCGTAACTTAAAATCGGCCCAGTATTTTTGAATTATTAGTTAGTTTCAGTCTATCCGTTAAGAAATCGGGATAAATTATAATACTTTAGAAGAAAGGAGTAGATAACGCATATTATATAACATTATTGCAAGAAATCAATCCTTTTTTATTTGACCATTAATGCTGAATTAATATTAAGATGAAGCATGTATTAATATTAGAAAAACGAGAACAAATGAACGAAGTAAGGCCAGTATACTGCTACTCCTTATATGTTATATTTAGCTATTAAAGTATAAAGACAGAAAAGTAATAAGTTTTCTGAGTTCTCTCCTAGATCTGTCTCATACTTAATCTAACTTTGCCTATTTCGGGGTAAATACCGTATACGTAAGGCAACATTCGTTTAACACAATCATGAACTGGTCACATTTACGTAAAGATGATATGTAAAGCATTTTGTCTATGAAAGTCGACAGTGTAACGCTTGTATAACATTTGTATTCTGTCGACATCGGGTTTTACTCTTACCACATTTTTATGTGTAAAGATTAGTAGTAGACATGTATTTAAATATGATACAAAACACCTATTCGTCAGGTCGTTGAACGCAATGTCTGGGTTTGGTCTAGATAATATGTGCCTAGCTTTTTCCCACACCTATGTATAAATATAATAATTTTAACGTATTCCAAAACTTGTAAAAGGTATAGTACCATTGTTACATTTCAGACAAATCAAAAATGACTTGGATCCTAGCTCAAACGATAACCTTACAGCAACAATTATTAACCGCGCTCTCGAGTTTTGTGCCCATTTAAAAGGAAGGAGGATGGAGAGTGAATGAGGTTGTTTACGGGCGACGGACTCCCATTGCTCCTCCTTTGCTCCTCATACTGTAAAAAAACAGGACATCGATAGAGGTAAAAACTTAAAACTTTCTCCCGTATGCTATAGATACGTAGTACACAGAATAGTCGAGCTACGGTAACTCGTGGCACTTAGCGTAGCACCACTTTCCTGTGATCCGTAGCATGCTTGTATATGCATTATGCATGTTTTACATGCGTATGACGCGAACTCAATGATTTTTCTCTAAAGCGGCTAAAGAAGTTTTCACTTAAAAAAAAAACGTAAATTCGTAGATTATTCTAGTAAATAGATTAGAATTAATTTCGGGCACACGGCGCAGCACGACATAATATCGACACGACACGACGTAAATAGTTTTGCAAACGATTTATGTCTGTGTCGCCGCTATGTTAGTGTTGTGTTGATACTAAGTGGTTGTAAGAAGAATATTATGAAACCACTAATGACTACTATTTATAGATATAAATAATGACGTCATTCACGAAGACACGCGACTCCCGTAATAATAAAATCGATGTGGGCTTATCTTCTAGTAAGAGGTAGTGCATGCTTGCATGCAGCCATATTGGGAGGGCACCTCTCGCTTACACGAGACCGGCGTAAAGTGACAGGTGTCCTGTCGCGTTTCGTGCGGTGTGTAAGTAGCCGGTGGCCCATGAAAGTGGGAGGAGAAAGGAGGGTGGCGCATCTGTATAGCCTCAATGCGGATGTCTATGGGCGTTGGTTAAATGTCTCCGACCTCAAAACTGCTGGACAGATTTTGATGATTTTTTTTTGTTATACAGGTAGTAGTCCTCGGTACAACATACATATAATATGTTATTCTTATACATATAAATATATATAAGACAACGGCGGTCGGGTCAAATAGTATACTATAAATAAACTTTCATAAACTTATTTAAACATATGTGTCACTCGTTACCTACCACCGATATTCTAGCACAGAGGTATTTTGTTCGTTAACAAATAATTCACGTGTTAGTCACACTTATAGGTTAAAGTTTTAATTAATGACACATACTTATTTTATCATCATGCTAATGGACAATAACGAATATTAACACACGCGGATCTCAACTTGATCCGTGGAAATGTTAAGTTTTGGTACTCCTATCATTATTACGTAGGTGATTTTTTATTAGAGTTCTTGAAATAGGTATAAAAATTTTTTTTTTTCTTCTTCGGAACTGAACTTTTGCTGTGGAAGCGAACAGATTCGGATTGCTATGAGCTCTCGTCGGGGAACAAGACTAGGTGTGGGTCAAAAGGGGGACCGGCCACTCTGGCTTATCATAATTTCATGCACGATGGACGATACGAGAAAAAGTTACTTCATAGCGCTGTAATGACGTAGTTTCTTCTCCATTCACGTCCTACCAGGCCTCCAAGTTTTGCAATGCAAGCTGCATTATCTCTCTTAGTCTTCTAACAGTTTAACATATTATTTTGTTACAAGATATTTATGCTAGGAACATTATGCTCTCTAAAGGTAAACCATCAGTTTTTATTTCATACTAATAGATTCTATCTATCAGGTAGGTAATAAATTTGATTGTATGTTTCCGATTCCTATTCCACATCAATATCACCTATTATACCGATATAATGTCGAGGTATAAAACCGGCCAAAACAAAACACAATCGCGGAATATTGGCAACAGCCCATAAACAACAACATTGAACAATAAAATATGTAATTACACAATACAGACCAGATCTGACCCAATACACTTCACGGACTGCAATATAAAAAGAACTATTTCAGATCAAAAGATAAACAGATCGCATCAAAACCAAATAAAAACGCACTTAATCCCTGTTATAATACTCTAATACTCTAATAAACATCGGCCGGGCCCGTTTACGATGGACGCCGCAAGACAATCTCCTCCGATAATAGTCTCTTACATTCATATAAAAATTGTTTACCGCGAGCTAGAACAAGTGGCTCGATGTATTATGTTCTAGGGATGCGCGTTATTATATTGTAGAGTGATGGAGAAATGTTATTGTGATGACCCTAATGATGACATGCCCTCGCATATAGTACTTACGATGACAGACTAATTGATAGATGAAATTTAAGTGCATGGTTTCGAATATTACCTTTTTAGGATCAAGCATTGTGAACAGTAAACTAATAAAACAGCTTTTACCAAGAGACGTTGTTATGGTAGGTACAAGTATGAAAAATGTTGGTACTTTCTCAATCCGCTCCAATATCAGTCATCGGATATAGAAATTTCATACATTTGGAGAGCTTCGATACAAGTATCGGATCCGATTCCGATATTATACGATCGGCCAATTTGAAAATGCTTCAAACTTAAATGTCAAGTATATACCTATGCTACTTGCTACGTAGATCTAGGTACGAAACTAGAATAAAAAGTGTGAATTGCAACTGTAGATCTCGCTATCCAACTGGTTAGTCATAATACAAATGTATTTAAGTGCAGCATATTCTATAAATAATTATATCCCATCTAAATTATCAGCTTTATACTGGCACGGGAAAACTCGAATGTAATAAAAGTAAAATTAGAAACATGTTAGTTACCAAGCCTTTTACAACTGTGTAATACGACAACGCCTCATCGATAATTGTCGTTGTCATATATCAAACACATTGGCAATACAGAAATTTATTATTATGTAAGAATATTGAAAACAGACATATACAAAGAACATGCACACACGAACAATATACAGAACCACTAATAAAGCCACTATGAAACAAACGAGCTGATATCTACCAAATTTACAACATCCAAACTGTTAATCCACATAACTAATTAACCTAACTAGAGGTACATATAAAACGTTGATAGTAAAATTAGAATCATTAAAATGTTCAATAAAAACTACGGTAAGGAACGGTAAAGTATCAATAAATCCGGTTGTAATATTCCGAGGTATCTCGGGATAAGTTTGAGAACCGATAAAGGCTTTGTTTTATAGACAGTAAAAAGTTTCACACATTACGTAAAGTTTTGTCAAACATACGACATATCTTAAATCGTTATTAACTTTATGGGACATCAAATTTCCAATTATGATTAAATAAGCATATAGCTTGTATGTATGGCGAGGGAAGGATGGCTGATCTTGTAAAATTCTAGCACTAAGTCTGGGGATATTTCTATGATGACTGATTGTGGGTGATATACCGTGATACGCCCCTTGATAACTTGGTATAAAAATCACGACCTATACTTGCACGTTAGTAAGGTACAAAACGCTCTACTTTTTTAACATATTTATTTCTATTATATCAAATAAGTTCGTTCTCATGAGTTAAAGTAAACATTCAATATTTTTATTATTAAGATATAATTGGTTTTAGTTTTAAAATCATCTGAAGAAGAAAAGTATCGCTTATAAAAGGCAGTTGTATAATTATAGTAAAACTAATTAAGTTATTTGCTGGGAGAACTGGATCATCATAGCCGGACAAAGGCCACAGGATTCCAAACAGCCACAGGATTCCCCCAGGCTCCGTGGCAATAGGAAAATTAATTCCTCTCAAAAGTAGTTTCATTTAACTACAATTCAAATTGCAGTATATATTAAAGATGCGACAAAAATAATAACTGTATCAAACATTTTAGTTTCAAAGTTAAAATTTAAATAGAATTTTAATAGATTCAATAAATAAATCTCTACATAAATAACGAAGTACTGCACTCCATACCATTAAACTAAAGAGAAAGATACTAATATAAATGGTTAAAATGTTCATTGATGAGCTGTCCGACAATATCCCACGTTAATGGCCGCCGGAGCGGGTAAATGAATTAATGAGGCCCTAATTTTAAATTATAGTAAAAATCCGTAGTTAGATCATCGCGTGTGGTCCGCCTATTAAAAGGTATTTAATTTATACCGGGCGTAAGTAGACGCAACCGATCTTTTAATTGATATCAAACATATCCCGGTGTTGTCATTTAATTTTTTTTCTCATATGGTCAATTGGATATATACAAGACCACCGAGTAGGACATTACTCACGTACGCCCCATGCGGAGACTGGGCGAATAAGACCGCTATGATTGAAACCAGTTTCTCTTTGTTACATAAAAGTAATTAAAAATCCTAGACAATCATAACTCTGTATGTTTGTTTATGAAAATTTTAGATGTAGGCGGGGCGAGTACTTGGTAAGAGACTCGTATAAAACAGTTGCCCCGGATTAATAACATCGACCACTGCTTATAATATAAACATAATATCATTAGAAGCTATAATAGGATCGTTAATCTTTTGTGTGCATTTACAGATGAAATATGATTTAAGTAATCCCTGTAGTTAGGCAAAACATCTTATTTTGTACACCTAATAACTGTTACCACTTTCTTCTTAGAAAATAATAACAGTTATTTCATATTAATATTTAAATTTTATATAAATATTTTTGATATAAGGAAAAAATACATGAAATGTAGTACATATATACGTGACAGTAATGTTCTCGTCAATTTGTAGAGCAATCAGGTTTTACCGGGAATTTGTTATCGATATTATTTCCCTCAATTTAATTATTTCATTAACCACTAGGCATGTGATGAACACCCAGCAGCGTTTCTGTAATCTTCAAGTGATGTACCCACATCATTTCTTCATTCTAGTAAGAGGTAGTACTATGCTGCATACATGTAGCCGATTTGAGCCGGCATGACCAGGGATACCTCCCCAGTCTTACACGATACCGCCGTAAAGTGACAGTTGTGCTGTCGCGTTTAGTGCTGTGTATAATTAGCCGGTAACCCATGGAGGTGGGAGGAGGAAGAACGGCAACGCATCTGTATAACGTCTATGTGGATGACTATGGAAGCCTGTAGACATAAAAATGACTACGACTGCTCGTTTACCTTCACATACTATAAAAAAAAATCTAGCCCAAAGCAAACTATGATGCATGTCCTGAACTCATCCGTGCAGCCATTAGCTAATCAAAACACCCGACGATGCATAACTTCTTGCATCACGATTTCGCAATTACAATACCGTGTTAAGAGTTTAACTGCGCTCCAATATAATAAGCATATAATTGACCGGTAAATAAATTACTAATAAAATTTTGACCCAAATACTAGGGCATAAATCACGTGTAACAAAAGCCGTACGGTAAACCCGCGGCTCCATCGCTAATTGGGCGTCGCCGTAAACCATGGACGCCATATTGAAAATACAAAACTCAATTTCATCGACAAAGAGTCAAAAAAATTAAATGCCCGCCGTGTAACAAAATACTATACCGCGAAAGAACATAAAATCACGTTGGCTATTAGATTCGGCGTTTGTAACAAACGACATTTTTGTATTTCACAAGTGAGCGGCCTGCGCCCGCGCATCCTCACACACGCGTCGCCTCACACGTACACACACCCACACGCGGACGACGTATAAACAAATGTGCTAAGTAAAAAATATTATTATAGCATAATACTCCATAAAACACGAAAAACTCAGATATGTACTACGATTCTCAAACTTTGTTTCGTCATGCGTCATAACAGATGCGTAGCACGTCTACACTTCGTAGCGTTCGTGGTGGGTGGACGTAACACGTGTGTCTACGTTTATGCGGACTTTGATTTTAACGTGTAATTATATCGAGCTTAATTATCTCAGTTATATTATTAGAATGTTTTTCAATTAACGCCTAGATTTTGATAATGCACACCGCCATGGATTTTATTACGGTAGCCAAGTAAAACTTCGACTTACGAGCACGTATGTATACAGCTACGCAGAAATAAATAAAATACTCTATAAAGATTTTAGGGCAACGTGATACATTTCGTATTCATAATGTTTTAGGTATCTAATGACGGATACTCTACCATATCGTTCTCCTTCCGTTAAAACTTAACTTGATATAAACCTCACACTACTAATTAATAATAATATATTATATAATCTCTTTGCATTATATTATAAAGATTATTACTGACTTCCCTTATAAATTATATGTCTGCCTAATAAATAAGTGCGATGGTGAAACTAATTTTGAGAATGCTTTAGGTGGTTAATCGTCTTTTCACATTTAGCTAAACTACTTTGCATTTATCTTAATTGAAGTAATATGGAAATGTTATCTTAATTTTTTAATTTTCCTAAGTGATATTACGTATTAAGATAAGCGCAGTCAAATCAACTATTTGTTTTATAAAGTGACGCTATTTATATTAGTTAAACAGTATGTTTAAAGTAAATAGCTGCTTAAAACATAAAAAGGCTACTCTTGAAAACATAAATCTACTTTGAATTAGCTGATTATCAGATAGCTAGAACTGATTTTTTATTAATAATTAGGTATAACATTATTATATGACGCAAAAAAGTAATTATGTAAATGACAGTAAATATAGATCCAACGGACGTAAAATAAAGTTGAAAAAAAATCGAGAGGAGCGGTAATATATAAAATTAAATAAATTATAATAAAATCACATTTACAAAGTTTTGAATAAATATCTTAAAAAAAAACAAAAACTTTGAGCACCACGTCGATGATGTTACTGACATAAACAATGTTGGTGATTTCTATTAAAACCATTCGGCATTTCGATATACGAATTATATTAGAATAACGTCTGGGAACGAGTATCTACGCAATGTGCAATAAATAACGAGAACAGACAGCCGGCCAGTAATGAGCGAGAATGTGTTTTATTTATGAATACGTTTAAAGGTCATTTTGCAATGTCGCGCCGTTTGTTTGGTAAGTATCTGTAATAAAATCTTAAACATTTTGGTAAGCCGTATCCTCTTCGTCTAAAAGTTTAAGGACAGTTGGTAGACACCTACGGCGATGTATTATCAAGCAATAATTAAACTCTTACGTCGGATTTTATTACTTTATTGATTCAACTCGTTATTGCGACTCACTATCAATCACACACACACACAATTTGGACATCGCATTTGAAAAACAATCCACTTTTTGACGTCGATCTGAATTGTTTTCGTTGGCAGATACTTGTGCAATTGATACCACAGTACAAAAAATTGGACAGAAATGGTTATTGAAAATTCAATCAGTTAAACATAAAAAAATTGATATTTTATTGGATTGGATTTATTAATTTGAACGTGGTTCTTTGACTACGTTACGGTTCAATTATATAGTAATTAGAGTTTACTAGAAATATACGGAAGTAAGTGACGGGTTATGACCGGAAATCCATACAATAAAAGCATATTACATCGTTTATTCTATAAAAAATGGCAACATTGACATGGATTTAACAAGTTCTCCTTAACGTTAAACTTTAATTAAAGAAACAGCGGATGTTACAATTACAACAGACCCGTTATCAATATATAATTGGTTACATTGAAGTAGGTACCTATATTTTTTCTTTGCCTCAGTAATTGATTTTCGTTTTTAGTGAAGACAAACGATTATTGCTATATGTGAGATTAAATAAGTGTAAAGCTCTTGGATTTAAAAGTAAAAAAAAGATAATATTAAAAATAGTACAGTCATATTAACATGTATTATTTAACACAATATTCAATGCCACTGTAACAAAGGCTTACTACTCTTACAGTTTGATTGATACGTCTAAGTTATGTTTTTTTTTATTGTCCCCTTATCATAGATAGTGCCTTTGCTCTTGATCTTCTAAGTTACGTTGTGGTTAGTTGCAATTTTGCAGCTGAAATTTGAAGCTATGTATAAAAATTAAATGCATCACAGATAAGTTTATTTCGTTGTCATCAGGTAGACTAAAGTACACATGCAATTCGAGGCTCATGCACTTAATTTAAATATTGTTGTGGTTTACGAAATCTTGCGGAATATTTAAAATTATTAAAATGGGATGTATTCTGGTTTTTAAATATATTATTTTAATTCCGTAAATATTATTGGATGTTTCAAAGGACGTTTGTTTTTTTCTGGTCAAGATTTGGAGTACAAATACCAAAGGGACATTTAACATAATGTAAATTTACGAACCCAGAACGCGGTGAGGTTTGAGTGGAGCCTGCTCTGGAGATCGGGATCGGAGAGGGCGCCGCGGCCAAGCGTGCCGGACGCCAAACTCTCCGATGGCCGCTTCCCGCGCCCGCGCCGCTCGCCAACCTGCACCACCACAC
>LUGF01004724.1:16565-32107 GCA_001625245.1 Calycopis cecrops | reverse complement strand
CCCCGCCCCGTCACACACCACGATACTCAGTAGCCTCAAATAATCTCTTTGCCATTCGGGAACGTGTCAGGAGAACCAAAATAACATCCAAATCGTCATGAAAATTGTACATAATTAATATTTGTCATGTAGTCATGCGCATGCATTCTGTTATTCATTAAAGACGCGAGTAAGAAAAATAAAGGTCGACCTCAATTTGCATAAATTTAAGAAACTAACAAATTTAAACGTCTAATAATCGTAAACATCAGTAAATGAAAACCCGAATCGCATGCTCGGAGAGATAACGCGGTAACATATGCCGCCTTAGATGTTATCTGTATTTTTATATCTAAGTAATTGCTAGATTTTCAGTTCCCGTTCCGAAGTTTAATTTACAAAGTGTTTCTCAAGAACTTGTATGAAGACGCATCTACGACATTACATCTGATGAATGTCATAGTTTAAAAAGTTCAACAGACAAGGTATCAAAATATGATGACACAATTATACTGCCTATATGAGTTCTTAGTTTTTTTACTACAATACATTTTTCGTCCCTAGTTCTATTCTTTATGTTCCATATATACAATTCTATGTTGCTTAACTGAAACCAACTATATCACATAAACACTACCCAATGGTAATAAAATCCTAATACGTATCGACTAAATAAACAAAGTAATTCAAAATAAAAAAATAATTGGAGTGAAAAAGCATGCTATAGAAACTATCTAAGGCTACATTTAACACCGTAAGGGTCAAGCATCGCAGTGTGTGACCGTAGCATCTAAAAGCATCTATATTGAGTGTATGGTTAGTAAATTTTGTTAGATCGAATGTACAAAGTACAAACTGAGTAAGACACTAAGTGTTAACAGGTGCAAATTAAAAATCTAGATCGTAAGTTCTAAATAGCGATATGATATTTTACAGAATATTTTTTTACATTTTTATCAACGTTCCATCAGCACGTTAATGTCATCTGTTAAACTGTTAAACAGGTGCTTCATGTAGAGATTAGAAGAGATAGAATTGCCACTCTAACTAGCCTCTAGGTAAAACTAAAGTGAACATTTTTAATGCTTATATTACAGCTACACTTACCATGACGATAGTAGATATCTCGCTATCATTTTGATCGTGACTGAATCCACTTAGAATGTAGATACCTTAATTAAACATTGTGTATTGTTTTGGATTTAATTTTGGGTGTTTGAAAGAGAAACGCTAATGCGCGAAGGACATCTAGTTGGTAGTACCAACTGCAAGCCAGTACAGACTTCTAACAGAAAGCTCCAGTTTATTAATCTCTCTTACTGATTAGACAGGTATAACCACACTATAAAAGGTTAAGCGATAAGTTCAGTGAGAATAAAAAAGAATTTTCTTGCCATGTATTAGACAACTGCAGACGAATAAAATTTTATTATTAAATGATAAGAACAATTAAAGGAAAATTTAAAACTGTAAAATATCCAAGGTTTTTAAAATGCAGACTCGATGTTTAATTAGCTCATATGAAACTTTTAGTTGTTACAAAACAACTAATGCTAATGGTAAAACCTATACCAGACTAAATATATTATTTGTATGTATAAGAAGATAGAGTAGGTACGCAAGCATATAAACTAAAAAGACAGCAGATTATTATATATATGGTAAAGAGGTCACTCACACTCACCTCCTAGGCGCCACAAATTAGAAAACACCATTGTACAATGTACATATATAGACATTGTTACTATACCACTCCGAGCTTATATCGCGTAGGTGTAGTGTGACGAAAATGCCCACAAGTAATTGCCATATCATAGAGAATGCTCAAATTGTTCAATCAAAGATGAGCCCAAAATAAATTTCAAATTATTGTTTGTCGACTTTAAAGCACCGTTTTATGAATATTACAGCAATTACCTTTAATATATTTTTTTGTGATTGTTAAATTCGACAGAAATAGAAAAATTTTCACATTTTCAGCAGCAACTTACGAATACTTGGACTCATGGTTTCGTGCTCGATTTTAGTGTGATTTTTGTAATAGTTTGTCATCTTCGAAGATAAAAACAACATAATATCTGTAATCAACTAGTGACTTCCTGCTAGTTTTGCACTAAAAACCCAATGAAAACGCTTATGGCAATTCCGGACCTTTTCCCATTACGAGTGATAGCGACATGGGACGTGGAACTCCCCTGTAGGCATATGATTAAAATATAGCCCAATGTTATATGACTTTTTCGTAACAATCCTCTCCTAATGCAAAAATTATTTAAACAAAAATTAAATTCTCTGAGCAAATATTTGGACAACGTAATTTTAAAATAAAAAAATAGTTTTTGTTTTTTATTTATTGCGCTCGTTAAATCGGACCGGGGTTCGGATTTGGATTTGAAAGTTACGCAACCATCTAAATTTTAGGCAAATTTTCGTGGGAAGAACTAAAGTTTTATACATTATATCGGATACATATTATAAAACTTTAGATTCGATCTCAATGCAAATGGACAATGACGGGTCATTTACATCAACGTTATTTTTTAAATTTTAAAATATGTAATATTATATTTATAACGGGATCCTCGCCAATCTTCTGCAGTTCGCATCTGAACTGGATGACATGTAAGAATACAGTTTCAACGTCATACGTAGATCTAGATTGTAAATACCTAACTCTTTATAAACCTTAATTTACAAAACAACAATATATTGTATCAACTAAGACAAAAGCAATAAAAATGCTTACTTTGTCTCATCGAATTGAACTTTAAACAAAAAAGAATCATAAACAAAGCAAATGATGTAATTACCTAAAATAAATCCACAATTGCCACACAGACCAGACATAACATAATAATATTAACATTACTAAAATATTTCTTAAGTAGTAATCATCTGTTTTAATCGCAGAGCAAATTTCCATAAAAATCCAATAATTGTTAATATTTATTGTCACTAGTACGTAACATATAAAGTATGGGCGCAGATAAGAGTGCGGTGACACAGAATGGAAACCGGTAATGTATACAAAAATTTATTGACGAAAATATAATCATCTATACCCACGTAAAAACAAATCGATTCTCCCATTCTAAAGGTACTCATCCGATTCATTACACTCGCATTGGCTAGAGAGATCGAATTATTTCTGTTATTTAAATTCAGAAGTGTTGCGATTGGTATCGGCAAATGTATTATATTTTATCCGTATTTTATTTACATATATTTTAATATATCCAGTTACGACTGTGATAGTTACAAGAATAATAGTTAACTAGTAATATTATGTAGGTAGGTATATCATAGACTGACCAATTAGGAACTTTTACATAATTAAGTTCTACGTAAGTATTTCCTATTGTGTATAACCCGTTTATTATCGTTAAGGTGGGGAATGGGCGGTCGCATAATATTCTCTACGTCTATTCCATTACCATTCCATACAATTCAAAAGTCAGAACACCGTAAACATAATAATACAGGTGATTCATTATGTCGGGATCAATTTTAAATAAATATTTTAAACTAAATGTCTTCTAAAATTTGTACCTAATATGAGTAGTGCTACGCAGCATGCTTGCATGCAGCCGTATTGGGCCGGCATGACCAGGGAGGTACCTCTTGCTTACACAATACCGGCGCAAAATGCCAGCTGTGCTGTCGCGGTTTGTGTGGTGTGCAAGAAGCCGGTAGCCCATGCAGGTGGGAGGAGAAAGGACGGCAGCGCATATTCAGTATAGCCTCTATGCAGATCTCTATGGGCGTCGGTGGTCATGAAAATGGCTCCGACTGCTCGTTTACCTATACCATAAAAAAAAATTAACCTATTAAAAGTTGATTATTTGCTCTTTGATAAATTTTACAAACTTTAAGGCTTTTGCTGCATTTTAGGTATGTTAATATTAGTATATATCGTCGTATTCAATATTAAAATATAAATATTGAGATCTTAAACAATTGATTAGGGTGTACACACGAAATAATAAAAAACTTACTTATTTCGATGTTGATTTTATATAATATGAAATTTACTATAATGTTAACTTATAGGTATATTGTGTGCTTAAATACTCTATTAGTATTTAAAATGACAACTAATAAAATATCATTCATCAAATTACATATTCACTCACCTCGAGGCTACAATATACTTATTTAGCACTCTTCACGTTAATCGGAACAATGCAATAATTTTAAATCTTCGGGAACTTTTAATAACTTATGAAATCAGGACTGTCATCTTAGTCCACCCGCGACCATACATATATAAACCGCGATAAAATCCGTTAAAATACTTTTAATACGATATTACTTTATATTAAACAACAAAACACAGCTTATGGGCTATGGGTGAATATATCGACTTTCGATAGACGGTGTGCAGTGTGCACAGCACTAGGAGAACCGGTTCAAGCGCTAATTGCTGTACCGAATTCGTATCGAAATCATTTGAATACACGTAATTTATGGCAACGACATCGTATCATCTTTACTTGTACCAAATTGTTTTCCTGTTCATGTTTCTAGCACAGTCTCCAATTTAAGTATTACTTGCGACGTACGGGTTTTTCTTAATTACTTTTATTCACAATATATTTTACAATTATATATTAATCATTATTGTAATGTATTTTACAATTATTTTAATCACCTCACTAGAGATGTGGCGCTACGATGTGTTGTTGTAGTTGTTATTATTTAGTACAATTGTCTACGTTTTCTAAATGAACCTCGAAACGAAAAAAAACGAAACGAAATTGTATGAACGGCTACCTAATACTTAAAATCGATACGATATATGACTTTGAATTTGTGTATTGATATTTAGTGAAATTATTGAATGTCTTGCATGTAATATTTACATTCGATTTCCTACTTTTTGAGCCATATTAAAACCCATTATAGTTAGGTATATATCACATTTTATGGTATAGATAAAATATATAACATTAACACTTAACATATAAATTTTCCAAGCCCTAATTATATAATCACCTAAAGTACTACCTGTTTGTAATTATTAAGAAACTTGATGCCATCAGATTCTTTTTAATCGGTAACATCTTAAGAAGCCAATTTATCTACGTGTTCCACTTATCAATTTAATGTTTTATGTTTTTCCACATATACCTACAACTCGTTAAATATCATTAGACACAAATCTGGCGTAATTTATGTGTTAATTACTTTATATAATATGCCTATGTCTCAAGTGAATCCGTGATCAGAAATTGTGGCCTAAATAAGCAATTGGTGAAATAAAATTGATGTATTCATATATCATTAGTTATATGACCACAATTAATTCGGAGCGAGAGCGCAAATAAAACTTTTTCATTTCATGCTCTTATTTTTTATATGAACAAGCAATCAAATGTATTGAAAAAAATCTATGTTTGAAATTTAAATATGGACATTTGTCCACTTCAAAGCTATACAGCCTCTATACGCAATCGCGTCCTCAGCATTATAAAATCTTCAACCCGTCGCGTCTGTGGTATTTGGTAAGCGGGCAATTAAATACCGTGTGGTGTACAAGTCTGCTCGGGAGCTCCACATCCGGACAAATAATAACATGATAGTATGAGATGGTAAAGTAACAGTTTTGACCACTGGATAAGATAAGGTAACAAAAGAAGTGAACCTGCGACTACACAAATTGCGGTATTTACATGCTTACCTCTTTGTATGGTATTAATATTAAGATGATAAATAAATATTTTAAAGACAGGTTTAACTGATAATAATAGTTTGATAATTATGTAAAATACTGGTATAAATGATTATTATCAAGTTAATATGATAATATTCATGATATTTCTCAAACTGTCAAGTTAAGTACAAAACTAGACATTAGGAATAAATAATCATACCGAAGACGTACTATACTTATTCATCATCATCATCAGCGGAAGGACATCTACTGCTTGAAACAGGCCTCCCCATAGAGCATCCATAGCTCACGAGCCACTTGAATCCCTTTGCCATTACGTATATTATGGTAACAATGTTAGTATATCAGTAAATATATTCTACAGTTACTTTAGTCATATAGATACATACGTATGATTTTATGAAAGTCAGTCTAATAGAAAAAATGACCCAATAAAGACAGGATGTAATATTTTTTTTAATATAAGAACGCAATAAAAATAACGAAATAAATATTAATTAAGAATTTATTAATTAATGCACAATAATATTTTTCAAAGATGTTTGTGACAACTTTCAACTTTAAAGCATGCTTACAAGTTTATTGCTATTAATTAATTTGGCCAGACTTGTGTCAACAGAATTATTTTACAGAGACAAAATATTAAATAATAAATTAATATTTATCCTTTGCCTTGCCTATTGCCTTGTCAATCTAAAAAATATATTTTCTGTCCTCAGGGCGGAAAATCTCCATTTTCGTCGCGATACACTAAACGAAAATATTATTAAAAAACCAGCTACGCTCCGTGGTTTCACCTGCGTAAGTTTCGATCCCGTGGAAATATCGAGCTGGAAAATAGATGTTGGCTGATTCTCAGACCTACCCGACATGCTCACAAAATTTCATGAGAATCGATCGAGCATTGCGGAAGATTATTGTAACTAACATTGTGACACGACAATTTTATATTACATATATAGAGATTAAGTGCCTGACAAAAACCCACACAACAAGAAGATATATCGATGAGTTGCTATCCTTAATCTACTTTGTGTACGTATCACGACGGCACAGCCCTCACACCTTGTGTACGAGCTGGAGGAACCGTAGCTGTCGCGTCTACCGTGCCTCGACTGTGAAGCAACAACGTACACACACATATTGTCGTTAGCAGCAGCAGCCAGGGGACGTCCACTGCAGGACTTAGGGCTCTCCTAGAGAACGCCACAAGTCACGGTACATATAATAATTAATATAATAAATAATATAATAATAATATACACTCCCGCCAAGTACTATAAATGTTATAAATACGAAAGTTTCTTGTGGCTCTTTTAAGCAAAAATAGTGATTAAAATGAGCACAAATATCTATACATATAATAAAACAGTAAAATCCGTGTGTATATTGAATATATTTACGAAAAACTAATTGGGGGCGATGTTACAAGTATTAAAATACTTTTCATTGTTTTTTTATTGTTTTGTCTGTCTGTTTGTCTTTTTGTCCGAGCTACTCTCCGAAAGTACTAGACAGATTCGAATGAAACTTTTTGTAGTGTATAGATACGGTAAAATTGCTCATTCCTACGGGACGGAATTTCTGCACATTGCAAGCAAACGATAACAAATCACTTTAATTGTAATATTACTACGCTACGCGAACGATGTTGCAGGCACCAGCTAGTGGACTATAATTTGGGGTAACTTAAAAAAGGTTATTGATATCGCTGGTATAGGTTTCATGCGGATAACACAAGACACTGCTTATTAAATAACTTTCACATTGATTGTATTTGTGTGTGATACTGTTATTAGCATAGAATTCGGTTTACGGTCACAAGATCCACAGATGTAAGTACGCAGTTTATTATCTTGACATTTTTATGTACTTTCTCTAGCTGTGTTACCATCCTCAAAAGAATGTGGGTTGACTGCGATCTTTAGATAATAAAATAATTATCATCTTAACGATGCCTTATAAAATTACAAATTTATGCAATAGGCTTTTTATCTCGTTTACTAATTGCTAGATTTTTAATTACAAAAAGTACATTATGCAGATTATTGGCAACTGGTTTATTGGTTTTTTGATAAACGAGTATATGTAATATATCATATGAACCGTTAGATTTTTTATAATATAAGAGGACAAGCGAGCAGTCGGAGTCATTTTAATGACTACCGACGCACATAGACATCCGAACAGAGCCTATAGCCTTGCCATCCATTTTCCCCCCTCCTATATGAGCCTAAAATTTATATTATTTAGTTGACAGTGTCCTAAGATAGATTGTGTTATAGGCGTCGTCAATATGTCGTAATCGCCAAAAAACAAAAATAAAATACTGTGTGATAAATCATCATCATCAACAGCATTCAGAAGACCTCCACTTTTGATAAAGTAAATTGGAATTTGGAATACATCTCGCGTGAGCCTGTTTAACTCGTGTTACATTACTAAATAAGTGATTTGAGAAATTAAAGTTTCATAAAAAGAGTTAGTCATAAGAGAGTGTACCATACTGATACAGAAAAGACAACGACGATGAAATCCATAACTAGTCTTATTCGATTTCCAAACAAAGCTAAACATCTCTGATATAATAAATCAGGAAGGTAAATCTAGCAGTGACATAAAAGATACATATGAAAAGGAAGCATTAATAGAACATTATTCGTTTATGCATAAAAAATACGGTTTGCGCAAAACAACAAAAGAACAGACGCAGGTTGGACCGCAACAATGGTGTGCTATGATCCACCATAAAATACAACAGCGCACAATAAAGCACTCTCTCAAAAACGACGGATTTTTAACGTGACTCCGATTTTTTCAGATATCGCAGATATAGGGCTGCCACAAGCGCGCGATAGCTACTGTCTAGGGCCATGCTTTTTTATTTTATGGTATAAAGGGGCGAACAAGCAGTCGGTGATATTTTCATGACTACCGACGCACATTTACATCCGCATAGAAGTTATACTTATGCGTTGCCCTCCTTCCTCTTCTCCCCTCCATGGGCCACTGGCTTCTTACACACCGCACGAAACGCGACATCACAGCAGTCATTTTACGCTGGTACTTAGGTACCTCCCACTACCTCTTACTATGTTTAGAGATATTATGCTTCTTAGATTATCGAAGTTATACTTCTTTAGGCGCGTTATGAAGAAATGATGTGAGTGAAATTTTAAATTCGTCACAAAAAAGTCACAGTATGAAGTTGCAGCGGTTGCAGTCTCGACTTTTTTTCTTTTTTTTTAAATTGTTCCAACATAATTGAGGTTATCTATCTGTATGTATTATTTATTGAAATAAATTAAAATATTATTATTTAACATAATTAACACCAAATATTATTAATGTTTAATATTTATTATTAGTTATTCAATATTTTTAAAGTAAATAAATAAATTTAATAACAAATTCAATTTGAATTCATTTAATTTAAGAATAACTTCTCACGCGCCTAGGTATGTAAGTATATGCACCCTTTTTTATAGGTATCATAATCATTAAACATTTGTGTCTATTACCATTCGCAATCTCACCTATCTCAAACCCTTTTCATGAAATCGCATCTGTTAGTCGCTTATAGTTTATGTAGCGTATCGTATTTCATAGTACGTCTACTCAAGCTTGCTATCAACTTTAAGTCTAAAAGCTCTCTGCCAGTTAGCTTACCTGTTCATCAGCCATGTGCTCCTGTGCAGCCTGTGACGTCAACAAGTCCACTGCCACATAGTCCAACCTATCTTGACCCGATGTAATTTTGATTTCAGTAAATTATCGTATTAATATTTCTTTATTTTCTATTTGTAATAAGTAAATTGTCAGTAAATTAAAAAAAAATAATAAAATTCAGTAGTCATATTGAATAAATCTTTATATTGATTAAGTAATTTTATTTTCAACAATATTTTTAACACAAATTTACTTTTTATATGATACTATAATATCCGACTGGTTACAACCCTGTACCAAAAGCGTATTTACGAGTACAATAGGAATATTGACCGTAAAGATAAATTGTACGTATCCTAAAAAAAGGGATTGGAGGTTGCATCCAATTTAGTCACTGCATAAAAACGAAAGTCCATCGATTTATGACGATGTACGATACTTGATTAGAGTTGAAGGTGGTATTAAAAATTTAAAGCCGTTCAACTGTGTACCGATTTACATTTGGCTTTTTAGGAACCATACATGCATTATTTTGTAAAAAAATGTATGGTTACTAGCTGCGCGGTTTCACCAGCGTAACTTTCGATCCCGTGGGAATATCGAGATGAAAAATAGATTACATACGGATACGGATACAGATACATAAAATTTCATGAGAATCGGTCCAGTCGTTTTGGAGGAGTTCAATCACATACACCGTGACACGAGAATTTCATATATTAGATATATTGTACCAGTAGTGTAGTCCACAATATAAACCAAGTACCAGTTCTGATAGTGATGAAAAAAAATATTAAAAATTATAAACATAAAAATGCCGCATCAAAATTGCGTATTATTAATTTTACCACATCCAAAGGTAGATTTAGTAACGAGATATGATATTATTTTTTGTGCCACAAGCGGGGGAGATATGGGCACGGTGGCGGGGGGAGGAGACAGTCAGGTGGATGTCACTTCGCAATTCTTCTTCAAGCGTGTCTTTTTTAATATTAAACCATATTAATATGCATGGTAGGTTCATTTTCACCTACGAACATCGTATTGTTCGGTATACAGTAAATACTGAACCCTGATGCGGCTATGGTGATAATTTATGATGGTGCGACACCGTGAGAATTTGCGTCCTATGAACAAACGCAAAGGTTAGTATTATCGCAATGTGTGATATTAAAAAATGGATACAGTCGTAGTAATTTGACATTTAACTTATGCCATTCTAGTGCGAACGCACAAAAAATGTTTATGAAATACACTGGAGCATTATTTGTGAAGAATAATTCAATTTAAGACCATTTTTATTTTTACCTTCGAGTTAGTCTCATAACTAATTTCAAACTCGCTTCAAGATAGACTCGTACGATCTACACCATCACTGGCAAAACCTAAAAAGGTCACCGAAGAGGTCTACAAATACTTCATCATGATCATCAGCTGCCAGACCTCCACTCTTGGACAAAGACTATATTTTGGCGCTAAACAAGACCAGTGAATTGTACATTATAGGTTTCTATACAATTTTGTACTTCTTGACCTGTTTAGCAACTTTTGGCGTTGCAAATTTTGACAGAATCTGAATGGTCTACATGAACTTTCTAGATAAAAATGGATTTTATGAAATTCCTTACCGATCCAGCTAAATTGCTAAAACGACGTTTACCTTCGAATGCGAATGACGGTAGACATGTCTAAGCTTTTTCTAGCCTGTGTTAAGCCAAAATAGTACACAAGCGAAGGCAGTGGTGTTTCGGGCGGACGTCGCATGGGTCGCGATGTTGCGATAATAAGGGTATAAATGAAAACATTAAAATCAAAGTCATGGAGTCGCGTCGGTGGACGGCTGCAGCACGCACGTGGAATCTTAATATCACTTTTGGTACCCGGATCATTTTGCAACAGGGTTGCCACTTTAATGATTTTTAAACGACTGTGCCCCTTGGTGTCACTCGCGCAGTGTATCTCAAGGAAAACTTTTTTTTTTATAACAAGTATGTTATTTCAGATTGCAATCTATATTTATGCAAGATTTAGAGAGATAGAAGAAGAATGAAAACACATAAACTAAATACAAACTTTCGCATTTATAATATGAATGGAACATAATAACTATTCTAATAAATAATTGATCGTTATTGCTCTGCAGTTGAACGATATCGACAAGATTACTTCCCGTAAGTAAAAATCCAATGTTATTCCAATTGTAATAGCATATTTGTGGACTCGTCTACTCATGACCACGGCCGTTGCATTTCGGCCAATACGTCGAGAGTCGAGGTAAATACTTCGGTTAAAACAGTATTTTTAAGTCCCGTTGACAGTATACAATTATGAATACAAATCGTGAAAGCTTAAAACAATTTATAGTAGCGTAAATTAAAGCTTTGCTGTCGAGCGTAGTTTGTACTACTACTGTTTACTACTGCAGTTTGTGGTTTTGATTGAAAGTCCGTTGTCCGTCCGTTTTTCGGACATGAATTCACGCTGTGGAAGCGAAGAGACGTGAAACAACCATCGAATTGCTATAAGCGCTTGGGCGACATAATATCGACAATCAATGGTGACAATTTGTTACAAAATGATCATTCAATCCGGCTGGTTGTTTATCGCCTTGAAATTTGTATTGTGCTAAAAACATCGGTCACCAAATTTGACTTACGAGTTTAGAAATAGAAAGAATATTGCACATATTAATAAAATACAAACTATCAACCCTAAATTCGGTACTCGAATCTCAGGTACGTCCTCTTATCGCGCCATCTTTCCAGTCAAATTATTTATTTCCTTCCAACGCACACCAAACGTACATATTCCTTTGTATCACGCGGTTATGAACTTTGTCACAAGGGATTAGCAGCTGAGTGGACCGCACCACGTGTTTGTTCAAAGATCATGAGCGTACGTCTTTGTCGTAGTGTGATATTTCATTAGAGTTAGTAGGATTAACTTATAAAGACGCGCTCGTATTTTTTCCCCGCACGGGATCACAAAGGCTTGTCGTTACTTTGGATCTCGTGTTTAAGCTCAAATATATTACCCGTGATATTATTATATTGTGTACATATCTATATGCATTATCCGTTTCTAGTTAAGTGCTCACTATGAATGGCTTTCATGCTAGGAGGTACTGTCCCATCCACTGTAATGACTTTATTTAAGCTAACGAGTAATCGGAGCTTTTAAGCGACTACTGACGCCCATTAACATCCACACGGTAATGCAGATTCAATGTCCTCTTTCAGCCCATTCTTACCCAACGGGCTATCAGCTGCCTTCAAATAGCACGAAGTGCGACAGAAAAGGCATCGCTTTATGGTATCACTAGCCCGCGTGGATTTCGGACTTCAAAAATCCCTATAAATTTTAACTTATTATGTTATTCTGATATGAAAGCTATATTACTGTAAAGTTTCATGAAAATCCCTTCAGTAGTTTTTGTGTGAAAGAGTAACAAACATACAAACTTTCGCATTTATAATATTTGCTTCCGCCCGCGTATTCTCCCGCGTGGATTTCGGATTATAAAAAATCCCTATAAATTTTAACTTATTATGTTATTCTGATATGAAAGTTGTATTACTGTTTTTGTGTGAAAGAGTAACAAACATTCTTACAAAGTTTCGTCTTTATAATATTATCTAGTAGGATTAGTAGGTAAGCGGTATGTAAACGAGAAGTATTTCACCGGTCGTGTCGGCCCACTTCAGTTGTATTGCAGCATTGCCACTATCTCTTACTCCTCATGAAAACATATACAATACTCAACGTTTTATATAAAACAAAAAGTGGTGGACTTAAAAAGCTTTCAGTTTCAAAAAATTGCCTGCGCAATAATAATAAAGACGATAACTTTGAACGATAAAAATGACATTAGTACCTATTTGTTTTGATATTTGTCCATCTCATGCATGTTCTTGTCTACAGAGCAATTGATCTAAAAGCTTTTACTCGACAAAGCAGGCGTACACAATATCTTACTGAGCCATTACTTGGCAACGAAAATGGACACAGACAGATAAGTACATCAAATTTGACGTTTTATCATCAATGTCTGTTCGCATAAATAAATATGTATTGGTGGCAAGTTGGGACAAGCGATCATTCACAATCAACAACCACACGGTGAAGTTATGGAGATGCTTTGCTCTCTTTAAGCCGTTTTACTAGTCAGCAGATCTTTGTCGTTTATTTAACTGCCCTATGAAAGCTTTAATAAATGAAATTTTTAATGTCAAATGAGATACATTAGTTAACAGTTGATTTTCGATATCAATTTACTTTAATATTTTATATTATTTTTCATTTATCTGGACATCTAAAGCTTTGATATGATACCATTTATTCTCATATATAGGTGTTTATTTATTAGTGCAGCTATTGTCCCATAAATACTAGAAAAATATCGGTTTATCCTATACATATACTAATAATGCTGACGACAATCAAAAGTACTTTTCACAACGAATAATTTCACACTTTATCAAACATAGAATAAAAAGCCGTTATTTCCCTTTAACGTCTCGTCTCGTCAAGCTTTTTTTTCACAAAATATTTCGGCAACAGCGATCGTCTGCAGCATACGGATAACCCTTGAACATGTGCTGCGCACCTGTCGATCCCCGCGGCTCCGCATCCGATACTACGATTATCGCGTGCCCTGTTCCCAAAAAAGATGATCACATCTAGGGCGCGGCTCCAGCCTTTACTTTGTGCAAAATGTTGCACAAACTTTGGAAAGGTGCGGTTTTAATTAAAAGAGTTGATATAGATCGCCGTTAAATTTACAACTTTTTTGCATATCCTATTATTTATCAGCCTCGCCTTGAGGTTTTATTCAAGTAAGTTTCATTTCGGGCAAAATATTGGGATAAATAGTTAAAATACACTTAACTCCCTATACTCAGAACTAACGAATATGCACAGAAAACTTTATGAAATCTAAGCCAGCTGAGCCATTTCAGAGAAGTTCAACCACAAAAACTTCAACCTACCACTGTTAAAAAACTGTAACGGAACCATAATTCATATACGCCGATATACATATTACATATTTTCGAGCACAAAACTCCTATTGGTAAACGACATAGTTTTATTTACATAGACACGAACACGAACCAATACAGACCGATCCCAACAATGGCGAAATAATATTCGCATTTGCAAGAATTCGAACAATAAAAACATACGGCAGCCCTGCAAAAAACCGCCTCGGCTCCGACGGCCAAGGCCGACCCGGAGGGCGCGGGCCGGCGCGCGCGCAGGACTCACAGTCAAGGGCACGCTGACCCAGTTCCCCGCAAGCCTTCCGCGCGCTCGTAGCGGCCCCACATCACTTTTCCTTTTCACTTTCAATATTTCACTTCCTTGAATCCTTGCACTTTCACACGACCTTTATTTAATTTTTATACAATTCGAGACAGTTTTACAGACGTTCTGTGTAAAAATAATCAATTTTAGTAGATACTAGATATAAATAAAAAATGTTGTTTATTCTCAGTACTATTGATGTTGGGAAGAATATTTATTTGACGATGACGAACGACAAGCGATAATATAAGAAAAGTCACTAATGAGTAAGGGAGATCCTTTTTTCAGTTTACCCTTTAGGGTCCTCCAACTCCAAAAAAATCCTCCATTTTAATGGAGGATTTTTTTGGAGTTCGTGTCACTTCTTTATTTCACCAACATCATCTTCGTCAACAGCCGAAATACTTCCTCTGCTTGACCATATATTAGAGCTTAAACGTTATGTTTTATATATATTATATAGAGGACAAACAAGCACTAAACGATGAGTCGTCATCATCTGATGGTAAGTGATCACTGCACCCACAGGCATGCGCGACAGGCAGAGGTTCGGCACATGTCTTGCCTTTCAAATATGAACAAAGGTTTTTCTTAAAGATCCCTAATACCTCGAGAGCCGTTACCTATGCCTATGAGATACCTCGTTGTACAACATCATCAAGATAATATGTAAGCTGTAAAGCTATAGACATCGTATTATCATCTTTTATCTTTATTGAAAATGACCTTTATTAGATATGATCTCTTTTATTTCCTGAATAAATTTTATGCATTATCTATTTTTATTGGCTACTGCGCAAAACGAATAATAGAAAAATAAAAATAAATGACGGAACAAACTCGGACATAGAGGATAATTATAAAATAGCATACACGTCTGTATTTAATCTATACATAATTATAATAAAATCGTAAA
>LUGF01004675.1:223943-234382 GCA_001625245.1 Calycopis cecrops | reverse complement strand
CTTCACGGCTTCGAACTTGTGTAGATGCAACCGCCGTGTTCGCCCTATTGACTACAATCCTTCAACTGCACTAGCTTGTAATTGTCACTATAAACAGCGCCGGATCTTGGTGGGGGCTAAGGGGGGAAGCCTTGAGCCCCATAAGGCTTAAGGGCCTTAAGATCAATTGTGTACCCATAAAAAGGCCCCCCTTCTCAACTCCAATATTTACACCACCAGAGTTTAATCCGGCTCTGACTACAAGCGGACAGACGGACATACAGATTGAGAAACAGGAAAAATAACATAAAACCAAACATATAAACACGTTTATGTAAATTGTTTTTTTTATTATTTTTCCTGTTTCACAAAAAAACCTTTGGGCTAACGCCCAGCGATTAAACTAAACTAACAAACAAATCTTGTAGATAATATTTATTGTGCTTGCAGTTTAGACACGTCTCAGCGGCACGAGCTGCTATTCTATTGTGTTGACTTTAAACTCGTTATAATATATAGTAACAGTAGTGTATATAGTGTGATGTAATGCCACGCCATTGCAGCCGAAGACACGACCGGGGAAGTACCTCTCCCTTACACGAGACAGGCGTAAAGTGACTGCTGTGACGCGTGTTGTATAGTATCCGGTGCCCCATGGAGACGGGAGGAAGACGGAGGACAATGCGTCCGTATAACCTCTATCTCAGTTCGTTAAAAATTAAATTGTAATCTTACAGATTAGCGCCCTCTAGTAGCAAGTGGCTTAAGCTTAATTAGATAAGTGAGGCATTCTGTTGATGTAGTTCGACGTTAGTCCGATAGATGCAGTTTTTTTGTCAAAAGGAAAATTTAAGAGCTGTTTTTTTTTCTACTTCTCGGACCTGAACTTATGCTGAGCGCAGAGAAGCCTTACACATTCATTGAATTGTTATCAGTGCTCGAGACCACACTAGGTTAGGGATCGACAGGGACACCAACTCTCACTCTCCGTAGGGAGGGATGCTGGATACGAGAATGTTCAATATAGGTAATTTAACTAATTATAATATCATCGCCAGAGAGAACGCGGGGTCCCTCTGAACTCGGCCCTAACGTCGGGGAAAGTACACGGTAGTGAAGATGTCGCAGTCTTGAATGAATGACGCGAGGGCCGTCCCCCTTCAGGTTCCTGTGAAGATCGAAAAATCTAAATCGCGGTTCATATTAGGATTAGTTCTGAAGGTGTAAATTCGGACTTTACGTGTGTCTGGGTATATTTATTGCATGTATCGCATTTGTACCCAGTCCTAGAGTAGGTACTATAGGGGGCTAGGACATCATCGCGCAGAGCTAAATAATGTGATGTATTTTTACAAAAGTTTTGTTGATATTGCATACATTTTTTATTAGGTACATAGTAGCTGCACCCCGCGGTTTCACTGACACAAGTTTTAATAAATATCGTGATAATATGTAGCCGACATGTTGACTCGACCTGCTAATATTCAGGCAAAATTTGAAGTTAATTTATTCATGCAGTACTTTTTGAGTTTAGCCCGGACACATACACAGACAAAGAGACAAAAATTTTAAAAGCTATATTTTTGGCTTCGACATCGATATTTGTTGATCAAGCCCCAAGTATTCTTTTAAAAAAGTATTCAATGTACAGTATTGACTTTCCTACAATTATATTATATGTATAGATATTTTCAGGTTTCTCTTATGTTAAAAATTGAGGTTAATTATATAGCAAATAAATAATTTTTTGCAGCCAATTAAATTAGATTTCTAAAGAGGTAGGTGGTGCCAGAGGCTAATATGGCTTTATGAACATCGGTAATGATTAGGATACAGGTAATTACTAAATACTAGTACTAATTATATGTAATATGTATAATTGTATAGTATCTAAAATAGACTGTTGGACAAATTTTCATGATATTTTTTTCATTTTCATATGAAAATAGATGTGACCCCAATCTTGAAAAGACACTTTTAAACCGACGATAAAACAGTGTAACATCCTCCCTACTAATTACATAAACAAGAAAGTATGTAATTTGTGTGTTATTCTTTCAAGCAAAACTACTACTACTAAACAATAAAATAATAATAAAAAAAAAGTACCAAACGGATTTTATTGAGATTTTCGCATCGACATTCTAGACATGTTACTTTCTATGTCAAAAAAATGTTTTTTTTTTCCAATGCGCGGGCAAGATAACGAGCGTAACCGGCGGAAAGCTAGTATGTAAAATATTATGTAAGACATCGGAAGCCGTTTACACAACAATTACACAACTTATCATCACCAATATTAGTTGAGTCATATATATCAGGTTTATCCGGTCTTTACTCGCACTACATAGTGGGCGGGCAAAACTTACAACACCCAGACAATCTGAAGACGCGTACACAAGCAGGGTTGAGTATTTAATAGGATCTACATACGGGAGTCCGTATATCATGCAGTAACAAATGATACAATGAACAGCATTGGATACTAGGTCATTTTTTCAGGGTAGGTTTAAGGAGACAAACTGGGCAAAGTATCGACGCTATGGGCGTATGGTGCGCGTAATTCTTATTGGCCGCATGGTCTGTTGGAAGGATTGAGGACATACCTTGTCGCCCTCAATACCTCTAACGGACCATGGGAAACTCATAAATTGCGCTAAACGTGTCCTTGTTTAGTTCGTCTGTCACTAATCGGTATCGCGTCACTTTGAGGTACCTCCGCTTACGCCAGCCCAGAACAATGCAATGCAGTATACCGCCTCTCTCTCACCTCTTGACATAGGTTTCAGAAGCCCTGAGAAGTTGGAGAGGATTCTACCACATTTGTCTGTTTTACAGGATATCTGGTACACGATTTATTTCAGCATGTACTAGGGTAACATGGTTTGGTTGCAGATAAACATGAACTATCGAGGTCGACTATTGTGCGCAGATTATACACTTGTGCCGGGCATTGTGGGCGTCACGCGAAAACTGACGCATGCAATTGCATTGTAGTTATTCTTGTATGAATTGCTTCATAGTTTATAGATGAAAATCCTGGTCGAGTTGCAACGAAAATAGGACGGCACAACCGGAGAGGAACTTCTAAAGTTATGAATAATACTGTTGTGTACTGGATGGTTATTGTCACATCTCGGCCGATTGGAGATGGACCTGACGAGTGACGACGCATAACAATGGATAGGGATAAAGAAGGGGATACGCATCTGCAAAATCGCTGATTGTGTGAACATTTGATTACGTTGATAGTAATCTTATTATATATCGTATTAGCCATATTCTTTCGTAATCCTAGAAGCAGAAGAATATCCCCGAAACAAAAAAGAAGAAAAGGAAAATATTCTTTCGGAATAAAAAGTATTTTTTTCGTTATTCCAGATTGTGCCAAATTTCATCGCAACGCATACAATCTTCCGCATTTATAATAATAGTAGGCTTTTCACCTTAACCAGAAATAGACGAATATCGGTAGAAACTAGCAACAAAAATACCGGAACTGATTAAAAATACCGCCCAAAATAGATACCAGTCAAACTAGAGTAACAGGTATTACATAAACTAGAAAATCCACAATTTACTCACAGAGGTTTCTTGAGTATATTCCGCCATTTTCATTCTCTTGTAGTATTTAATTTGACTCGAGTGTGTTCGCCGTATCTCTGCTGGCTATCTACTAATCGGTATATTTCTAGAACCCTGTACCCTATCTCAGGGGTTCCCAAAATTTTTCACGATGAAGGATTTTTATTTATCACAATAAAATGGGTTAGTTTCACTGTAGCAATGTAATTATTTGTAATTACTAGCTACGCCCCGCGGTTTCACCCGCGTAAATTTCGATATCGTGGAAAATACTCCCACGGCATCCCATAGGAACATTTTTTCGGGACAAAAAACTATCCTATGTATAACATAGGATAGTTTTTATCCCATCCAAGTTACTCTCTAAGAAGTACAAACAAACAAACATACAAACTTTCGCATTTATAATATTAATTTGTAATATAGTGTTGCTGTAGCTAATTAAGGCCACACAGCATATGCCATAGAATTTTATTAGTTTATTTTCAGTTACTTCCCATAATTTTATCAACCGTTTGAATGCACTGTGGTACCCCTAGCTACTAAAAATACAAAATGAGGAATAAAAAGAGGAAAATTGATCAACGATTAGAGATCCTTATTCGTTTAGGGTTCATCCATCCAGAAAAGGGACGGAATTCAAAATCTGATTGTCATCCGTTTGTCTGCTCGCTTGTATGTATGTGTGTATGTAGGATACGCGTGGCGGAATCGAGCTAAAATTGATGCCTGAAGTACCCAATCTCTTGGGCTTGAAGCACTTAAGACAACGCAATAATAATAATAATAAAATCAATTGTAAGATACAGCCATATACACGAATATTTTGACGATCGCGCGGTAATCAAAATCTTAAGGATCCGGAAACTGATAAGATATTAATGTCACAGAAAAAAATCAATGTTAGTCGTATCAGTTGTAGTTGATTGTAAATTGTATGATTTTTTGTGTGTAGTTTGTTTTATACAAAATGCGGGCACCTGCACATACTGCATCGCACACTTTGGGAGCCGCTGGCCTCTATTGCCACGGTTCATCTCCGACAATTGCGCTAAGTGTGTACTGATTGGCGCTTCCGTATCACGTTCCTACTACGTGCTCACTATCCATTTCAACTAAATCTAAAATGCACGAATATTTTAGGATGCCGTACCCTCAAAACCAAACTTTTCAGGGTCACTTGTTGTTTGTCTGGGGCCTTAATACTACCAACGCCTATAAATACCCGCATACAGGTTATTTTTTACAGCATAGCAGCAGGGGGCAAACGAGAAATTGGAACCATTTTGATGACTATCGATGCCTCTAGGCATCCGTATAAAGGCTACACAGATGCGTTGCCCCCTTGCTACTCCTCCATCCATAGGCCATCGGCTGCTTAATATGCCGACATTATTGCCGATTATAACATAAAGGGACAAACGTGCAATCCGAACTTTTGGAAGACTAGCGACTCCCACAGGCATCGACATGATTGTTATTATAAATTTCCCTTACATCGGACCACCAGAACATCTCACACCAACAAATGCGAAGGCAAAGCTGTCACACTGCGCCGTCGTATGGTCGTACCTCGCCGGCCGTGCCAACCTTCTCCCGACCCCGCTCGTGTCAGCTGTCGGCACACACGAGACTTAGACGCTGCGACCGGCAATTTAGACGGTTTTTAGAAGCTGAATGTAGCGACTATACTTCAAGTCAGCAGACGCGGCGACTTATAGTCGCCGCTCACTTAACAACACGGAAAGGTATCGGAAACGCCTGGAGGAGATATCCTTACAGTTGTAGGGGTCATAAAAACATATCCTACTTAAAAATATTGTATTATTAAAAAAAAAATATTCATGAAACATGACAGAGAAGATAGCAGTACACATATCAACTCGGAAAGGGATCGTAAACGTCTCGCCTAGAAAAGCGAAGACGATACGATTACGTTACGTTCCCCATTACTGTGCGTTGCAGTTTGAAGTTTCATACAAAGAATACTGACCGGCTCGAGGTGATATGGTTACGATCCCTTTCGGAGTGTGATAAGTGTGCTGCGACCATTAGTCGCTAATGTAAGTAAATTAATGTCAATAAACGTGTAATTACAGTCGCGGGATCGCAATACTGTCGCACGACTCTACTGCAACCAGTCGCAGAGTCGCTAAATCGCGATGCAGTCGCAGTCGCCGGTCGCCGCGTCTAAAAGTATCGTGTGTGATTTTTTTTTTTTTTATGTTATAGGAGGCCAAACGAGCAGCCGGAGCCATTTTCATGACTACCGACGCCCACAAACATCCGCATAGAGGCTATACAGATGCGCTGCCCTCCTTTCTCCTCCCACCTCCATGGGCCACTTAAACTGATTTTATCATTTATAAATGATCATCATCATCATAATCATCCTCCCCCATACAGCGCCATGTAAGAGATCGTAGATTACCAAATTACTATAATATCTATACATATAATAAAACAGTAAAATTCGTGTCTGTACATTGATTATATTTACGAAAAACTAATTGAGGCGATATTAAAATATTATTAATGTTTTTTAATTATTTTGTCTGTCCGTTTGTCGGTTTGTCCAGGCTAATCTCTGAAACTACTGGACTGATTCGAATGAAACTTTTTGTGGTGTGTAACTGTACTAAGCCTGGTCAACATAAAAAACCGGCCAAGTGCGAGTCAGACTCGCACACCGAGGGTTCCGAAGGAACGGGAGGTATGAGCAAAAGTAATAGACGTTGAGAAAATTACACTTCCTTGCGACAAACTTATATATGCGGGTGCTTGCATACATTTAGTATGAAACGAACTACATGCATAAGTTGGTAATGATTTTTCCAGTGATATAAATTTTATTTACCAATTTTTAGATTTATTCCTATATGTATACTGTAAGATTTTACTTCTTGCCAAATTTCAGAATTCTAGCTCAACGGGAAGTACCCTATAGGTTTTCGAAAAAGTGCGTTTTCATACAAAATTTGTGCATAAATGGCTATAACTTTTTATTGCGTTAACTTAGAAGTGTGATTTTTTCAAGGCATCAAGACGTAACTGACCTCCGTATTTGACAAAGATTTCAGCTTAATCCCTTCAAGCCTTTTAGAGAAAAAGGTCTTGACAGACGTACAGACGGACAACAAAGCGATTCTATAAGGGTTCCGTTTTTTCTCTTTGAGATACGGAACCCTAAAAGCACTTTTTACTGCGGTATAATCGGTAATTCCTACGGGAAATCGGAATTTCGGCACACTGCAAGCAAACAATAACAAATCACTTTGATTATAACATTACTACGCTACGCGGACGAAGTTGCAGGCACCAGCTAGGTAACAAATAAACAATTGCAATGCAGCTGACTCGCGACTGCACAACCGGGCATCTCTCCTCAAATTCAGCAGAAAGAAATTACTAAGCTGTCATGTTTTTGACAGTCAGGAGGTCATTCAGACAGGTTTTTGACCACAATAGTTGGGAGCATTGCATTCAGGGATAAAGTGAACAGCTTTACTTCTCTATACAACAAAAAATTATCTTGCCTTCTGGTTGAGGATGCCACTTGACCTTGCAAAGAGGTCACTCTTTGCAGGTTATCAACTTATCACGAAACGGGTCACGAAAATTATGTCATCGAGATAGTCATTAGCAAACTCACCAGCCTTCCATCTAGACATGGGTATGCCTGCCGACATACAGGAACCAATTACCACTAACACTAACCAAAACTATCTTAAACTCTCGATAGTCTACCTTTTATAATAATTCACTTATTTTATTATAACACTATATTTCACTGTTATTATAATACCTCATATATTTCACTAGTGCCTTCCACACCAATTAATTCTTACTTGTAATGCATATAATCCATTGCTTCAATATGCAAATGGATACTACTTATTACTTAACAATTTTACTCATTTTAAAAAAAAATATGATTCTGAAGTGAAAGGTGTATAAGAAACTTAACGTAAAGCATCGCACTTATCTGGTTACTGTATTTCTGTCTAAATTTTTAAATCAATAATAAAATATTAACTGGCTTCTAGTAAATCAGTATAAACTGTTCTGGCTTTCAAAGTCACAGCAGAATAAACAACATTTTAAATATCTTTATGTGTATTTAACACTTCATTGCAAATCAATGGCTTCTCAGGGGGAAGGAAACCATAGTAAATGAAAAGTATTGTCACCAACTAACCTTTACAGATAATTAGCTACTACAATATTTAATTACTCAAGAATTGACTTATTGATTTGCATAGTTAGAAGTTTCAAAGGGTATTATATAATGTATGTAATTTGCTCTTTAATTGATAATTTGTGTACTAGGAAACAGTAATCAACATCAAAAAATAATAACTAAATTGTTTCTCAGATGCAATGAAATGCAATCATCATCATCATCAGTCTATATCAGTCCACTGAACATAGGCCATTTTTAATGAGCACAAAGTTATCCGAACTTCTGCTACTCGCATCTTTTGTGGACCAGCAAGGAAGCACAGGAATTGTTGTAGCACCTAGTGAATGGTCAAAATTTACTACATTGGAGACTGTTCAACCAATACGTGGTCCCTATGATGACCTACGGGGCAGAACCGTGGTCTCCAGATTTAGGTCTGCCCTCAAGTTTGATGAGGCTCAATGGGCTATGAGTAGTAGATTACCTCATTACTATTCACCTATAAAGTAAAGAATATGGACAAAAAAACTATGTGTGGTCCCAGGCGGTGAATACCAAGGATGTTGAATTCTAATCACACAATAGTTGTTTTTCATTATTTATGACGCGATAGCAGAAACAAAGAACTTTATCTGAACGAGATAAAACCATTTATGTACTTACATTAGAATATTGAATTTACATATTACGTTACATAATTGATCTGCGCAATTAATATAATTATATGAAACGTTCAGTAAATTTTATTGGATATATTGTGCTAGAATTTTATAAATAATATTAAAAGTTTAATTTATGAATAAATGACTTACCCAAAAGCGGTTGTCTCTCATCAATATCCATGACCGGCTATCGAACACAAAACATATTCTCACACATCTGGCAATATACAATTAATTTACATTAAATATCCATATCTTGCTACGGTTCCGATGTTTATTTACGTTTGGGGCAAATTTAAAATTTGTTCCTACAATTGTCAATGTGGCATTGACAGACATCATAGTGACAGTAACCACAAACAAAACCTTTTGAAAACAGGGTTGCTGTTTGCAAAAAATAGTTAAGAAAGAAATGCAGAATCTAACAATAATATTTTAAATCATTATCGACGCTACAATTTGCAAAGGAATAATTCAATGCATAGAAGGTTACCGTTGTTCTTTATAGACCATCTACATTCGATTTGTCTGCTTAGTAATGTGTTGCGTTGTTTAAATACCACACTACTGTTCAGTGCATTAAACAGTGTACACTCTTTACTTATATTTGAATGACTAAATTATAGATAGCATTCGGTGAATGATAGCAAGAAAAATCAAAGTAATTTTATTTCAGAGTAGTGTTAATAACGGCACAATGCAATTTTATTTTAAAACTATTGTGCATAGTTTGTTATCTTCACATAGTAATTTTGTTGTAGGTATAGGTATTTAATTTATTTTAATAATGTTATACGATATAGAAGCATCTTGATGATGCATTGCATAGGCATTTTCACAAGATGTGTTTTAAGACTCCGTATCTACCTCAAAAGGCCAAAATGGAAATTATTTATAGAATCATTTAAACAGTGGCTACACAGAACTCTGGACTCAAAATTCCAAGGGCACTTCTGCAGGTTCCGTCCACAGTCTATGGAGATGACACGATCGCAAATTTTTTTCACTAGTCGGATTGTTTTGAGAATACAAATATTCAATGTCAGTGTTTGTAATTCAAAAACAACAAATTTCCAGAAAAATATCCTCACAAGCGAAGCGTAACTATTTTGTATGCTATTTGTAAGGATGCCACCATCTGGATCACATTTCAAAATATTTTTTATTATTAATAATATAATATTTTGTATTATAATCTGGTTACAGAAGATATACGTATTTTTCACGAACGGCATCATAAAAGACTAAAAACTATACTTCTATGTCAATGCTACCAAAAAAGTATAAGACTGTTTAAGCAAATATATACTAAGAGATCGGACATTATTTAATATCTACACAGGGTTCTTTTTTGTTGCCTTGTGTTATAAGGCCTTTTTTACTTGGGCTATATGATGTTACTTCTAGCAACACACAGTAAATGAATAAATATTTACGTAAATAATAATATGTAGTAATTTTAAGTAAATAGTTAGTCGAGTTAGTGCTAGTCAGTAATGTATTAGTTAGCAGTAACTAGTACGAATTGCTAATTAAATTTCACATGTGACATTAGTTGCTCAGAAGGTATTCGAAGGCGCTTTTACATGAAACAAAAACTCCTTTGGCGACGGAAATGCCATTCACCACTTATAAATTTTAAAAATATAATTGATACTAGCTGCGCCCCGCGGCTTCGCCCGCGTAAATTTCGATATCGTGGAAAATCATTCCATGGCATCCCTCAGGAACATTTTTTCGGGATAAAAGCTATCCTATGTTACTTCTAATACCTCCAAGAACATGTGTACAAAATTTCATGATGATCGGTTGAGCAGTTTTCGCGTGAAAGGGTAACAAACAAACTTACATTCGCATTTATAATATTAGTAGGGATGAAAATTAGGCTTTAATTTAAATAACAATTTTTTTATAGCATAGGAGGCAAACGAGCAGTTAGGTCACCTGATGTAAAGTGAACACCAACGCCCACAGACATTTTAAAATATAAAGGAGCGAAAACACCTATATCGCCACCTAGGGCCATAATC
>LUGF01004675.1:211712-223605 GCA_001625245.1 Calycopis cecrops | reverse complement strand
TCACCACTTATAAATTTTAAAAATATAATTGATACGAAAATTAGGCTTTAATTTAAATAACAATTTTTTTATAGCATAGGAGGCAAACGAGCAGTTAGGTCACCTGATGTAAAGTGAACACCAACGCCCACAGACATCAGCGAAAACACCTATATCGCCACCTAGGGCCATAATCATCTACAAATCGTATCGAACAAGCTCAAATTATATGGGGTTGCGATATTTCAATCATAAAACCAGTTCGATGATTACCATAATAAATAATATGTAATACTTATTTCTCGAAGGCTAAAAGATAAAATAAAACAAATCATTCACTACTCTTTAAGAGTTCTGTTAAATATTTATTTTGTTCTTGCGACAGACAAACTACAGTCAACGACTTAAACGCACCATATTTCTTATAATACCTATTAAGATTTTTTTGATAAAATACTATCTTTACATTTATTTGTTTTCAAAGGTACCTTCGTAACAGGCCGCCGCAGGGGAAACCGTGGCGCACACACGCAAATCACTCAAACACACACAACCACACACCGCAACCGGAAACACACACCCGCATACAATATTCAATAAATTCTAAGTTGTACTTATTGTTCTAAAAATAAATAAAACGTTTTAACGACTAATAGGTACTATGATAGCTCGTCACACGCTCTAGAGTCAAACATCCAAAGGAGCAAAATAGTTTGTGGCTCTGTTTCTTTGAGAATAACCATTAAACTAACAATATAATCACAACGAGCGTATATATAATCTAATACAACTTTAGAAAAATAACGCCTTGCGGAAACGTAAGCGAACTGTCACAGATTTAGGTAGTTTTCCAATTACAACATTCGAGTATTTGAGTCTTCCAGTCCAAATACTCAGCTTACTTCCACCGTGTGCGCCGTATCCATACGGGACTCCAGAGCCACGGAGGCCCCCAACGTGCGTAATCAAACATTAATAAAAACTTTCCAACTTTTTTTGATTCAGTAATAACAAATTTCTTTTTCCTCGCGTAAAGCGTGTGTTCAGAAGTTGGCAACACTCATGCAAACTTTTTTCTTTTGTGAGAAATAAGGGCCTTCAAAATTTTTTTTACTGCATCGCTAGCACAAAGTAATACATTCTTGCTTTATGTTGCCACAAAATCAAAGTCTTTTCTGTAAGTTGGTTTTTGACTATTTTATTGATACATTGACTTGGTAATTTTTATCACAACACGGAATCTCGTAAATATTTCTGTGCGCGTTAAAAGTAATGCACGTTGCAATTGACTATATAGACATTCAGCATTGAGCCAGTTGCAGTCTGTAATTGGAAAACTACTTACAGCTCCAATCTGCGGCATCGACTCCGCGGACGTAACGCCGGGGCGTCGACGCGTAATCTACACAGCCATCGGGCCACCGCCCTAAACCCATCGTAAAATATACTCAGTTTTACATCGGCGTGACGCCGATCATTCGAGACTCGGAGAACATGAGTTAACATCCTAAATATCACACTCTCACCAGTCAAAGTCTATCGAAAAATATAGTAAGCGATAAGGTACTATAGTATCACAATTGGCAGGTTAGGGAGCTCAGGCTAGCTGGGGGGGAGGTTTCCTGGGGGCTAATCGCTCGTCCGAAGCCAGGAGTCTGTCCAGCTCATCATCTTCGTAGAATACTACGAAGTGTTCCGGCTTGGCCACTGCCTCGAAGATGGAGCAGACGGAGGGTTTCACATTGTAGAAGTATAACGGCTGCTGCCGCGCGTGGAAGTCTGCAGTCAGCTGCTCAATGCTCTTCGCGGCCGTGTAGTCCGCGCTGTAGATGTGGGTGCACTCCAGCACGACGGGGACACAGCTGCTGGTGGCGCACTTGGTGACCAGCCGCCGCACGTAGTCCACTGACGGGAACATGAGGCAGCGGTCCGGGGTTATCATCAGGTACTCCACGCCGGCTTCCGTCTGAAACACGCATACTCATTAGTTGAACAGTCACATTCGTAAGAAGCAGCCGGATTAAGCTCAGGCAGGGGTTTGAAGGTCTTGGGAGTTGAATTGGGACCCTTTTATGGGTACAAAAATTATCCTAAGCCCCTTAAACGTTACGGGGCTCGATGCTGCAGCCCCACCAAGCTATCACCTGGATCAAATGTAGGTAATAGGTAGGAAAACGCATTGCCTCTCGCTTAAGCGGTATTGGCCTAAAGTAACAGCTTTGCGGTGTACCTATGTATCCGATGGCCTTTCAGGCGGTTTGTGAGCTTTTTGGAGGGCAAGACACGATAGTCACTAAAATGTATCGAAGACTCAAACATCAATATTGCAATTACGAGCTATGACTAGACTTCTCGCCGTCTGACCTAGGTAATGGTCTTTCCAGATCAGACTAAACATCAACCCCTGAACTGACTAAGTACTAGACTAAATCTCCCACCTTTAATATCTCCACGGAGAACTTGGGCCTGGCAGCGTGGTAGAGGATGAAGATGATGTTGACGATGACGCCGGTGAGGATGCCCAGCTCGATGGGCAGCGTGAGACACAGGATGAACGTGCCCACGCCCGGGACTAGGTCCAGCTCTGAAATTGAACATAGTATTGATATGAATTCGGTTCCATATGAAAAAAACATACTAAAATTTATTCTAATTATATGGAGCGCTTGATCCACACATTGTCTAATGTTTTATCCGTATTTTCCTACAATCCCCTAAAAATACTACACTGATAAATAATTAACTCCAGCCCAGAATCGAGACGGGAGAAAATATAGGAACATGAATTTACTACAATTATGATGTCGGCAGTCAGCAAAACGTGAATTCTCGTTTACTCCCATATATATAAATTGTGTTTATATTCAATGAGTAACCGCCATGACGATGTGTGGACATTAAACTGTCTGGAAAATGAACATTAAATAAGAATAAGTTACTAGACATTAATTATATACTTATAGATATTATGTATGATGATAGACATTGTATTGTATACTCAGGTGTGTGTGTGTCCTCCAATATTTCAGTCCTGTGTACGTATTACAATACTCACTCTTGGCTCGCCACATCGGCCGGACGACGTCGTACTCCACCATGAACAGTATGGCGCTGATGATGACGGCGGCCAGCGCGGACTTGGGAATGTACTCAAAGTACTGCGTGAAGAACTGCAGCGCCAGAATCACCATCAGACCTGGAATGTTAGGGTTGTCTCTGTCAAGAACATAAATATTGACAGCTACAGGGTCGATTGGTAAATGCAGTGGCCAGCGCCTGATCCAGGTGGGGGCTTAGGGCCTGCAGCCCGGGCCCCGTATGACTGGAAGGTCTTAAGATCATTTTTGTATCCTAAAAGTGGGCTCCTTTTCAACTACAAGGTCTCTAAACTCTGGGGCTCACCAGAGCTTAATCCGACGCTGGCAATGGGATAATAAAAATATGGCAAGAAAGCCAAAGACTTCGGGCTTCGGTCGGAGGGGGCCCCCGACCAGAGCACAGTGATCACAGATCATAATATTCAAAGGTTAAGCTCCAGTACATTGATATGGCCCCATACGAATGAATCCTGAATCCTGGTCCTGAATTATATAGCTCCGCCACTGGGCTGAAGGCTAAAATATCAATTGGAATCAGAATAATCAGCTACCAAAACCATCATGGAGAGTATTCTTAGCTGGCTAGAATTGGGATAGTGTATTCATACATGCAAACTTCCTTATTTATGACATTAGAAGGATGAAAGGAAATTTCTGAGACTTACCGGTGTAGAACCCATTGAATGTGGTCTTGACGCCAGATCCGTTAGACACGACTGAACGCGCCAGCGACCCGCCTCCCGGGTACGCCTGCATGAAGGAATTCCCCATGTTCGCTATCCCCTGCGCTATCATCTCCTGTGTCGCATCGATGGTCTTCCCATCAGAGAAGGCCTTGCAGATCGCGATGTCTTCCAGCAGCACTATGAGTGGGATGACGAGGAGGCCAGAACCAAGTTCAGAGACCATGTCAACGAAGTCCGCGGTGGTGTTGTCGGCGCGCATGTAGCTGAACGGCGGTAACTGTGGCACGGGTACTCCGGAGGGGATGGTTCCTGCAAGCAGTGAGAGATCTTGTTAGCTCTGGAAACGCCAGTCGAAGTATAGATTTTATATGCTGTAGTAACATTTCTGTTGTATCAAATGGTATAAATATATCTATAATATTTTTGATCGTGAGGAAAGCTTTTAGTTACGCCGCATGGGTATACCCTGGGTGGGTTACCAATCAGTGTGCGAAATCTGAACTCCCTAATGGAAACCCTAACCCACTTAAACCTCACGGAAGCCCTCAGCAGTCTTAGGAGGATGAGATGACTCCGAATCTGATGGCAACAGGGTCAAAATACCTACAATAATGACTTATTATGAGGATACCCGATCAGTTCAGCCCCTGCAATGCTAAATACACATTGTTCTAATATACTTTATTCGAAACGAGCTAATAATAGCTTCGCTAGAAGGTTACTTGTGTATTCTTTTTTGGGACACATTTTCTATTCATGAATTTCCTGATAACCGATCTAAATATACCTATCTAAATAAAAGGTTTATATCTGAAAATGTTATTGTGTGAATGTTTATATGCCTATGTCATCTCTATATACAGTGTCAAGTTGTCAATGTTAGTTACTCCTCTGAAACGGCTACACCGATTCTCATGAAATTTTGTGTGCATATCGGGTAAGTCTTCGGCCATCCATCAAGCGCTCCATCAAATTCTGCATCAATCGCTCCTTTCACGTAATAACTGTCTATCGATTGACAGTTGCAATTAACTGTCTCTCGGCACTTAATATCTCTCGTCCAGTCATACAATTCTGGGGTACTTTAGTACTCACACATCTGTCACTATCCAAATCTAACCATTTCTCGAGTACTTTACGTTGTATTTATCGACTGCTCTTATAATTTATCCTGGGTACTTTAGTACTCACCCATGAGCCGTACTGGCGAGGAGCCTTGAGTAGACACGAACCAGAACCCCAGGCCTCCGCTGGCCACCACGACGATGGCGTTGCGGCAAGTACCCAGCAGCCACATGCACTTGGTGAATATCTTCTGCTGCGTCGATGGACCGCCCTCTCGGCTCTCGCCCAGCTTCACCATGCCCACTTTCTGAAATAAAAGTCTTTGATATTACCCGACGAAGCAAACAGTTCGGTTATGAGTTTGACCGGTATTTGATAGTGTCTTCACACGTCACCTAATGGCAAGTGATCTACCACCACAGACAGCTGTAGCACCGGAGGCATCTCCCCCTTGTAATGTTATTGATGGACATAGAAAAAAAATAGAAACAATGTTCGAAATAGATTATTTTATTATTATGCTCAATCGGGCTCCAATCTAAAGATTTTTCGTCTGTACGTCTATAAAAAAAGGTGCTTCCCTGTAATATAGATTCATGACTTTTGGCAAAAGGTGGATAATAAAATGCAGATAATGTAATCTTATTTTTATCTCGATATTGTTTTTGCCCTCGTGCGAATCGCACTCAACCGGTGAGCAAAGTCAACATAACATAAACTTTGTTTGTTTTTTCATTAATTGTACTACATAAACTTCAATGCACGTAAAGCCTCTATTTTTTGGCTAGACAGCGTTACAGATTGGCGGAAAAAAATGTTACTACTAAGGATTCAGCAGCGGAAGACTATTGGCTGATTCGATGTAAGGGTTTATTAGGGTGTATTATTCTCATAACCCTTCTCCAGTGGTCATAGACGGAACAACTATCTCCTATTCTAAATGTGTGAAAGATATCGATGTGCTAGACCAAAATCTGTCCTGGGAATGTCACATCAAAGAGGGAAGGAAAAGGAAGGAATAAAGGAAGGAATTTCTTTGCGGTGTCGTACTCTATAGTACAGAGAATATAGAGTCTATACAACGTCCTTGTAACTTTCATCCAATGTCAACCAAAGTTCGGATTGCAGATTCGTTACTTATGGCAATTATTGATTACACAGATACTTGTTTCGTAAACTTAACTGATGAGAAGTTATGACTTAAATTGAATAGATATCGTATAAGCTGTAATATTGCTTAGGTATATGTTGCGAGATTAGACGCCATTTTCTAGATTACTTTAATAAAGTTTAGAAATGTCAGATCACACTTGTGTAAGTATGTATCTATCACCACCTATCTATGTAGGTAAGAGAAATTAGTAACGGGCCTCTTACTGTTTTCACCATGGCATGTTTATTCAAAGACAGTAATGACAATGAACGTTGGAATTCGGCACAATTCTTGCAACATGTGCTCAAACAGAACAGAACACAACATGGGCGCGGAAACGCAGCTACGCACCTGTGGCGTGTGTGGTACGTCATGAGATTTTCCAGTGATGTGGTAAAGGTATTTGTTAGTTTGTTACATATTTGAACTATGGTTGGCTACTGTAAGTCAATCCTACTAATATTATCTTACTAATATTATAAATGCGAAAGTTTGTATGTTTGTTTGTTTGTTACTCCTTCACGCAAAAACTGCTGAACCGATTTTCGTGAAATTTGGCACACACATAGAGAGTAACTTCGATTAACACATAGTTTTTATCCCGAAGAAATCCCGAAGAAAATTGGATGATTTTCTATTTTCCACGGGGTCGAAATTTACGCGGGTGAAACCGCGGGGTTCAGCTAGTGTAACATAAAGTGTAAATCTTCTCCTACTCCTATTTTTATTTATTCCAATTAAAGTCGTTACGGGTCCCAAGACAGTTTTAGCTTTTCTCTCGAGCTCTGAGATCATATCAAAGGGTCGTTGTAGTTTCCGCTGTTGATCCTGGCGACACAGGAGTAGCAGCGGTGGGAAAAATGGAGGGCCAAGTCCATTTAAAAGAAAGCGTAAATAATGGGATGAACATGACATGTGAGCTTTGCACTACCGCTATGACTCGACGGTCATGAACATCAACTATCAACTATTGCAATTTGCATGTCACGACTACAGCTTCTAGTTCAAAATTAAGTTAAATGCAAAAATATCTAGTGATAAAAGTCCTTGGTTTGAATGCCATTACCAAAAAGTTTTAAATTTGAAGAAAATTACTATACCGATGTCTTATCGCATGTTTAACATTTAGATCGAAAACTATTCTGGAGTGAAAGGTGCGCGAGAGAAAAACTGGGTAAACGTGAGGCCCAGCGTTACCGCTTCACGTTAGCGTTTTCCTTCCTTATACCTTTATTATATCTATTTTATGTATACCTAACTTTTATACCGTGTGTTTTATTTTACTTCCTAACGTGAAACTTATACTCCGAAAATTGCTGTTTAAAGAATTGACTGACAATCCTTAAATTTTAAGCTCGAAGACACTTGAGCTGAATACGTACCTACCTATTATAGAACAATTCTTAGCATATATAAATTAGTTTATGAGAAGGGAAGAAGAAATACATACATATAAGATACTTCCTAGCAATCGAATAAAGAAAAACATATAAATAAAGTACACATATACGATTCAAAGTAAATAATGTGCAGTCCAACTACCGGAATTATATAAATTGTTATTTACTAAATCATGGTGTTGTGTGTGGCCGTGGCTACTATCCTTCCTCGTTCCTTACATGATATCCACGTGTCGTTAGTAAGAGGCAGTGGCATTACCGCATTACTGCCAACTACGCCCGGCACGACCGGGGTAGTACCTCTCCCTCACATTATGTGCGACGTGAAGTATTTATATATTTTAGATTATGTACTTATCGTGGGTATACTATTGTAATAAATAAGGGACTTGATCCCGCAGACAAACTGTGCGTAATAGTTTTACGGGACACTGTTTATACACATATTGTAAACAGAATGTTTTTAATAATAAAAATTTAAAAAAAAAGTGTCCATACTATCATGTTTCGTGCAATTTGTCAGGTTGTATATTGCCTTTACCTTCAATCAATCGAGAGGACTTCATATGGGCAATGCTTGTAGATAACTTCTGATTGTGCGGATGTCTATGGACATTAGTAGCGGTGTCAGGCGTCTTGAAGGCAAGGCCTTTTGAATAAGGGTACGGCCAATTTAACAATGTCCGGTTAGAATTTCATTAGTCACACGCTCGGAAGCGAGACGATAAATCAATACGTTTGATTCTAAATACAAATGTTTGTGGTTTAAATCGTCATTATAATCAGCAGCCGCCAGCAGTCAGAAGACGTCCACTACACATAGGCCTCCCCTAGAGACTGGCCGTGATCAATGGCGACTGATTACGGTCATACCACCACCACGTCACGGTCACCACGTAATCAGTTCTCCGGGTGGGAAGCCAACACTGCGTCTTCCGCTGTGGGATTTCCACTCTAAAACCTTTCTCCTCCAGTGGTCGTCCGGTTTCCCAGAGACGTGTCTTGCCCATACATATCCCAACACACCACTTCAGCTTACTACGACATAAAGTTTATTCAAATGTCCAAAATCCCAATCTCGTTGGTTCAGTTCGTGGTAGATTTGTCGAACAACAACATCAACCGGGATTCTTGTTCAAAATCAAAATCCTTACCCTCAGAGAGAGCAGCAGCGCGATGCAGATGAACCCTAGCACGGGGTCCCACAGGGAGGCGTTCTGTATGTTGCGGAACACGGAGATCCACTGCTGCAGGAACGTGGTTCCCGTCACGGAGATCGCGAACAGATCCTTCACCTGAGACAGAACACAACCTAAGTCTAAAAACCAGATTTCTGACACACAGTTAGTAAGAGGTAGTGTCACACTGCATGCATTCATGTAACCGAATTGTTCTTGCTTACATGAATGTAAAGTGACAAGTATGCTGTGGCGTTTCGTGCGGTGTGTAAATAGCCTCTGGCCCTTGGAGGAAGGAGGAGGAAGGAGGGCAACGCGTCAGTAAAACCTCTACACGGATACGGTACGGTAGTCATGAAAATGGCTCTGATATCCCGTATGCCCCTTATACCATAAAAAAAGGCCAAGGACATTTGGTATGACATCTGGCACATATTTTTTTTTCTGGGATGTTGTTCCCGACCTGGATACCGCAAAGATTATTGGTACGCTTTAAGATTTATCGTTGGTGTATGGCCATTACGCATGGTTAACTTGTATTTATTAATTGCTGTTTATAAAGATTATAATAACATACTAGGTCCGCGCTGGCCCGCGCTATCTAGCACTAAGTGTGACTAGCACTAGCTATGAGACCTGGGTGCCGACTGCCAACCGAAGTCTGCTTCACACAAGGATGCTTAACGTAAACTCAAGTATGCGTCTCCTAAAAGAGCCTTTGCCTGAGATGGACCACAATTTTAGTAAATTCTGGCCTTAATTCGTAACGTTGTTTGTAATTAAAAGCCAATAAAATATCGCTTATTATTTAATACATTTTACTTTTTGTTTATGCCCTATTGTAGATATATAAAACAATATTAACATTGCAGTTGCATCAATATAAGGACTTGGTGAATGTGACTACTATATTTGCCTATATACTATATTTGACTATAGTTGATGATGTCAGGGCACAGAAAGCGGAGACATGCATATGAAAGCATTTAAATAGTTTGTTGTAGACACTAGACACTAGAAAGTCAAGAAACTGCTCGTCGTGACGAAAGAGTCCAGAGTAAGTATGTGCATCTAATGCATGCTTTAAATATTAAACAATTGTTAAAGTATAGGGCCAATATTGCTGAATCGCGGATATACCGGCATGAAATGATGGCTTTACTAAAACCTATCCTGCGGTTATTCCAGAGTCCAGGCGTTGAATAACCTCTAGTTGTACTTTATATATGGTGAAACTTTAATTATAAACTTAAAAGGTTTCTACTAATCGCTTGCCGTTTAAGGTTCAACAAAGGTATATCGGTATTCTTTACCTGTGACGTAGCTATCATCAGCGCAACCGCCGACGTGAAGCCAGAAGACACGGGGCCAGACACGAAGTTGATCAGGAAGCCCAGTCCAAGCACGCCCATCATCAGTTCAATGAAACCGGTTAGGAAGTTCAGTAGGATGGCTTTCTCGATGACGCCTCCCGCCACTTGCCAGGTCAGGAGCGAGGCGATGGCGGTGGGTCCGGCTGGGACAGCGCGACAGCCGCCGAGGATGATGTAGATGAAACACCCGAAGAAGGACCCGTAGAGTCCGTGCTGGGCTGGCACGCCGGCGATGTTGGCGTAGGCCAGGGATTGAGGGATGACGGTCAGTCCGACTGTGATGCCGGCGATCAGGTCGCCAACTGCCTTCTCGCCATTATAGCTGGAAGACAATTGCAACTTTACTAATACTATAAAGAGGTAGAGCTTGTAAATTGTTACATTCGTTGCGGGTCCCAAGACAGATATAGCTTTTCCCTCGGACTCCCTGCGATCAAATCAAAGGGTCAAGAGTGGTTGCCGCTGTCGATCCTGGCGACCCAGGAGTAGCAGCGGTGGAAACGAGTGGTGGGCCAAGGCCCATTTAAAAAAAAAATTTGTAAATTTGTTGGAAGGCAATCAGCTAAACTGAATTAGAATATGCGAGTTATTTTACCATCCACGCGTGTTACACTTTTTTGTTCAGAAAGTTTTTCTGAGAATACTGAACATATTTGCTTTAGAAATCAGTGTTCTATTTTATTTTCACAACTCATAAAGGACAAATAAATGGACAAACATTGATTTTATACAATAAGGTTTATACATCGAACGGTTAAGGTTTGGTTGACTGGAATTATAACCACACTTGGTCAAACATACCTAATTTACATTAAACTATTCTCATCATTAGTAAAATCCAATTAAAATTTTCGCAATTTCCAATTATAACAATTTATGCTAATTACTAATTAGTAATGACTCATCTACGTTCTACTAAATAGTGGTGAAACACAAATTAGGCAAATCTCAATTATAATACAAAATCAGACATACTTAGGGATGAAACATGGACAGAACGCTCAAATATAGGAGAAAATGGCTGGCTACGGATTTAGGTTCATTATATCATCCAAATAATTGCAGGGAGGGGGGTCATTGGGGCTACACTACTGCGGGAGGGACCTCTAGCTCACATGATACCGCCGTAAAGTTATGGTTATTAGGGGAGAGAAGATTTGCCTGCTGCATAACGATTATGCTAATGTCTATGGGCGTTCCTAGTCATCCAAGAGTTGCTAGGAAGTTCTCAGGAAAATGGACCCGACTGTACTCCCGTCGGGACTGTCTGGGTATCAGAGTTGGAGATGGACATACAACCGCTGAGTGGTATGAGCAAGCACTTACTGCGGCATCCAGGCGAGGATGGGTAGGCGCTTCTGCAAGGTCTTGCGGTTGCACTTGAGGCGGCGACGGATCGCCGCGCGCCAGCCGTCGCGTCTGCCGCCATCAGCCACTGCAAGAACAAGTTTAGTTGAACAGGTTTGATTAGGTACGTGGGTTAGTGGGTAAGTAGGTTAATGTTTATAATGCTTCTCCTACTCTTACATGAAAATGGGTCCGACTGTTCGTATGCCCCCTATGCTATAAAATGGAGGGAGTGTAACACCGACGTAACACTCCAGCCTGCTAACCCATAAAAACTGAAAAGCAATAGTCGTAGTAAAAAGTAGTTTCTTTTTCTTTCACTTTTATTTTTCCGTCTCCAAATTATTGCCTTTTGTGTTGTGTTCAAATAAATGTTTTTTTTCTTTCTATTCCGAGATTCGAACCTGGAACCACACGAACTGCGACTGAAAACTCTTGATACTCAAATAGCGGCTGTGTCAAGTCCGGGGTTCTAGCCTGGGATCTCGCAAACTGCGACTGAACACTCTTGATACTCGACTAGCGGCTGTGTCAAGGCCGGGGTTCTAGCCTGGGACCTCGAAAACTGCGACTGAACACTCTTGATACTTGAATAGCGGCTGTGTCAAGTCCAG
>LUGF01004675.1:201588-211664 GCA_001625245.1 Calycopis cecrops | reverse complement strand
GCGGCTGTGTCAAGACCGGGGTTCTAGCCTGGGACCTCGCAAACTGCGACTGAACACTTTTGATACTCGAATAGCGGCTGCATCATGTCCGGGGTTCTAGCCTGAGACATCACAAACTGCGACTGAAAATTCTTGATACTAGCGGTCTCAAGTCAAGGGCGCCGCGCGTGCTGCACGGTTCAGCGCGCGCGAGTGTCAAGTCACCGTCTGCTAATTATCTGTCGCTATTTCGGTATCGGTTTATTGCGTCTTTATGGGGTTTTTATTACATGGCTCCCTGTCTTGTGAGAGGTTCGATATCCGGTGTCTACGAGTTATTTTAGGAGCAAACGAGATGCCTTTTTAAGCCTTTATAATATTGGGAACCTTACAAACCATTTCGCCATCACCACCACAAACGACATGGTGAGTGAGACGCAACGCCATCGGTTAACTCTTAAATTACAGTACTGTTGATTTTTTGTTCCGTTCGTGAGTTTCCGATGGCCCAAAAGAATAGAGGAGAGAGCCTAGGTATATATAAAAGGTTCCGATTGTTCGTTCTCTCCATTTATTACAACCAAGCGGTTCCACAGTGGTACTCACGTATGTAGTCGTTGCTGGCGTGCTTGTCGTCCTGCCCCGGGATGGAGCCGGAGCTGGCGTTGTGTTTCCGCCGTGGTATCATCCTGCAACAAACAGACAAACATATATATAAACATATATAACATACGTATACACAACAAGCGAATTATGACACGTAGCAAAAATCAAATGCCCATTGAGGTGAGGAGTGAGGTGGACATGCGGATGTTTGTGGGTGTCGGTAGTAATTAAGAGCTGCTCGCCTGTCTCCGCCTATAATTTATGTCATGGCCGCTCCATATACTTGATACATGTCATGTCGCCTGACAACGCGGAAAATCTAGATTCTAGCTAATTACTTTATTTATTATACCTACTATTTCTTATACTATAAGGTCTCAAGATGTAATAAACTTATACCTCCCACCCATGCCCACTTCGTTGGGCGTTAAAAATTAAATAGTTATCCTACTAATACTATATATGTGAAAGTTTGTTTGTTTGTTACTCCTTCACGCAAAAACTGCTTAACCTGTTTTATTGAAATTTGGCACACATGTAGAGAATATCTTGGATTAACACATAGGTTTTTATCCCGAAAAAAAATTCCTATGGGACGCCATGGGATCATTTTCTGTTTTTCACATTTTCGAAATTAACGCAGGTGAAAACGGCGGGGCGCAGATAATAATTTATATAAAAATGAACGTTTGAATGTCCTTTATAGAATCGTAAACTATGCATCATATTGTAATGATTTTTAGCAAAGTTATTGTGCGTGAGCCCATTAAGGTTTCTGAGAGAGGATTTTTTAAATTTCAACCTCTGAGAAGGTGAAATAGGGGAGTGAAATTCATTAACTATGCGACGTTGGGGGCCTTGGGCACAGCTACTTTCAAATATAATTAATTTAACCTGTAAAATTTGTTAGTAAAATAATTTTCACTATCAGATCACTACTCTGAATATTACAAATAAACAAATTAAAGTTAGAAATAATACCTCTTAATAATAAATTACCTAGTATTGCTAGTTATGTAAAATGACTAGCTGTACCGTGCGCGCGTTGCTACGCCACAACAGATACGTCAGCATGGACTATCATAGCAATATCCAAATTCATTGGAATGACAGTGGCGCCATCTGTTGAAAATTGGTCGTACCAACTTCAAAACCTCCGTGAGCGCATTCAGAACAACTTTATTTTATATCAACACATTCTTAAATGTATAATGCATTACAATTCTAGAAATGACATACAGACAAACATTTATCATAATACATTTGTGTCTCTGAAACAATAGAAATACACAATCAAAATGTCAACCCAATCGGTCAAGACGTTTACTAGTTGACGTACCGACTGCACCGCCACCTGTCGGATATATACACCAATTGTATTTTTAAGCATCCAGGAAACCATCAAAATACCCGTATAAAAGTTTAACCCAATCGGCTCACCCGTTTAGTACTTAGAAGTTTACCCGTTTTCCCATGGGAATGAAGCATTTTCCCGTGGTCAAAAATGCCTATGTCAATCTGTGATAATGTAGCATTCAAATGGTGAAAGAATTTTTGAAATCGTTCCAGTAGGAGTAAATTCGTTACATACAAACATACATACAATCAAATCTTTCCTCTTTAAAATATTAGTAGGTATACATATAAAACAGTACCTGTGGAATAATTCCACCACCACAGTGTAACCACATACTAATTACTAAGTGCCTTAAGGATTTGTGTTACACGTTCTAGACAATGGAATCGTTTCATGTTTTCTTAGAACATAAGAAATGTTTGTTGAACATAAGATATGTTTGTTGAACATAAGATATGTTATGAACATAAGAAATGTTTGTTGAACATAAAAAACACAAGAAATGTGTCCACGTGTGGTCATGGTTGCTTCTGCTTGCAAAATAATTAAACAAACCGCGACAAAATACATTAAAGTAATTTTAATGTAACGTGTAAGTAGGATTTTTGTTTAAAACTAGATGACCCGACAGACGTTGTCTTGTCAAAATATGTTGTCATGGTAACGTGTAATGGTACGTAGCCGAATTGTCAATCCGTTGCCCTACAATAGTGTATTCCAACTTCCAAGTCGAAATACCGGCTTCAGCATTATATATATTGATAAAGTATTGCCTAAATGTTACCGAGGACTGATACCCATATAACAAAAAAGTTTCATCAAAACCTGTCCAGTAGTTTTTGCGTGAAAGCCGCACAAGACAAACAGAATGACGTCTTCTACAGTTCTATCTATGTATGATATCTATACACTTGTAATTTATATACACACATATACAACCCAGGCCTCGATGCCCTATTCTACAACTGTGCGTTTCAGGCGCAACTTCTTATCACGCACAACATTATGGAACCTGCTGTCACAGTCGGTATTCCCGAACTGACACTATCCGGGGTTCTTCAAGAAAAGAGCTCACGCTTAAAAGGCCGACAACGCCTTTGCAAGGCCTCGTGTTTTGCGGATGTCTATGGACAGTAGTCATCTACGAACTGCTCGTTTTCCCCTTAACTTATAAATAAATTTAAGTGGAATTCGAACCCGCACCGTTGTTCACGCTACTGCTCAATCGGTCATCTATTTATAGTTAAGAGGTATTATAACAAGTGTTGAGGAAAACAACACTCGAACAATTTTCCCGGTACTTCGCTTTTATCATAATACTAGTTCATTATAAATAATCATCATCATCATCATCATCAACCTCTATAAATACTACGTCTACGAAAATTACAAAACGATGGAGGTTCCATCTGTGTGTATGTCTGTCAAGACTTTTTTCGGGAACGCATGAAACTATCCTGCTGAAATTAATGTCAACTGGGGTTTTCATTTTTTTAAGTTAGTACCTACTTGTAATAGTTTTCGTATATTTACGCGAATGTTGTCCATGATTATGATTTATTGATGATTTTTTATGGCAAACAAGGTGTCGGAGTCATTTCCATGACTACCGACGCCCATAGACATCCGTATAGAGATAAACAGACGCGATGCCCTCTTTCCTCCTCCTACTTCCACCTGCAGTGTGGCACTACCTACTACTATCTTACTATCGTTTCTTACTATCTGGATCTTGTCAAGCGTGATAGAATTCGTTAAACGAATCATAATAACTTCTAAATAGATGCAATTAAAACCTAATTGTCGTTTATGCACATTTTAAGATACTTTTCGTTTCCGTCCGGTACGCGACTCGCACTTAGCTGGTACATTTAATTGAAATGTCATCATTTACGAACAAATTGATTGTCATCATTAACTATAATATACATAATATAAATCTATTTTTGTACCCGTAATCCGGAAAATAAAACATTTTATTTATTTCTTTCATCTGACAAATAATATTACACAATATTCCAAACCTATTGTTGAATTATGTGTTTGAAGGACTTCAAACACATAATTCAACATTTTTTGAAGTAAAACTTCTATACACGTAGGTAGGTACTTGACAAGGGGAGTAAAATGGCGAGAGCGTTACAAAAAAACCGGCCAAGTGCGAGTCCGACTCGCACACCGAGGGTTCCGTAGGAACGGGAGGTATGAGCAAAAGTAATAGACGCTGAGAAAATTACACTTCCCCAGTTGACAAACTTATATATGCGGGTACTTTCATACATTTAGTATGAAACGAACTACATGCATACGTTGGTAATGATTTTTCCAGTGATATAAATTTTATTTACCAATTTTTAGATTTATTCCTATATGTATACCGTAAGGTCTTACTTCTTGATAATTTCAAAATTCTAGCTCAACGGGAAGTACCCTATAGGTTTTCGAAAAAGTGCGTTTTCATACAAAATTTGTGCATAAATAGCTATAACTTTTTATTGCGTTAACTTAGAAGTGTGATTTTTTCAAAACCTCAAGACGTAACTGACCGCCGTATTTGACAAAAAAATATCAGCTTAATCCCTTCACGGGTTTTAGAGATAAAGGTCTTGACAGACGTACAGACGGACAACAAAGCGATCCTATAAGGGTTCCGATTTTTCTCTTTGAGATACGGAACCCTAAAAATCACACATCAGGCGAGGCCAATGGAAGTTATCATTTAAATTAGATTTAATTGAAACTTTTTGTATTTAAAAAATAAATATATGACATGTTATATAATAATTGTAACTACGGTAATGAAAATCAATAATTAAGTTTTACTTCAGTTGTGTGGTCTAAAGCACACACTTTTTTAAATATATATTATATTTATAAAGAAAACCCCTTTTGCCATGAATATGCATCGTTCTATCATTGTAATTGCAGTGGGAACATCGTAAAATCAGTTTGTAAGGAAACTATTACCGATGCTTTATACACGACTGTTATCGAGAACGTTTATTGTAGAGTTTTATAGGGGCAGAAACGCCGGAAATACGATAGCGCTTAATACACGTGAATAGCAATAATAGGTAATTTAATTTAATGATATTAATAATTAAGAAACAAGCCTATTCTTCTCTAAAAGGTCGGCAACGCATCTGTTAGATTTTACACCACTTTACATCAGGTGATCCAACTGCTCGTTAGCCTCCTATGCTATAAAGAAAAGAAGTAGCTGACTGGGCTACGCGTTGCTGTGGATATTATTTTATGTTGCGGCCATTATTGAATTAAGATATAGCCTATATATTAAGTTGGACAAAGTCTCATATTGTAAGATTTAACAGAAATCGTTTCAGTAGTTTAGGAGTTTACCGCGGACAAACAGCGTGACATGTTCGCTTGCCAACCGTCCCGCAACACGCGGGACGTCCCGCTTCTGGAACCTTTAGCAACACGTCCCGCTCAGGGTGCGTGCGGGTCGCAAATGTCCCGCTTTTATGAATTAGCTCCTGTGCGACCATCACCGTTAGTAATCAGCCGGTTGCTTCTCTCATCTCATTAAAATTCAAAATACTCGTACTAGTAGTTAATTTAACTATTATTTAAAAAAAAAGTGTTCGTAGTTTATTTAACTACTACTTAAAAAAACATGTCAAAAATTTGTTGAATCCCGCTTTTTTAACCCTTGTCCCGCATTAGAAATATTTTTTCCTGCAAATCTGTATTAAGAAGGTAGCAAGCCTAGTGACACGTCATTCATATATGTTAAGATACGAGTAGCTTATGAATTGTGTCCCAGTGACCATAGTACGATGGTTCTATGTCCCAGTGATTATTTTGAAAAGCTCCAGCAAGTATGAACGAAAATAATGAGGATTCTTGATTGCAATTAATCTAAAATAAGTTGAAGTAATTTAATAATGGCAAACTCCAATTCTTACTGAACTGATGCTTAGTTCAAAGAAATTTAAGTTTATTTGTTATTAAAAAAAAGGTTTTAACGCAACCCAATAGTCTAATATTGTAACTACCAATGTACTTATTATATCCTATTCTATTATGTTTGTTATTTTTATCAGCGAAATTAACTATTCTAAGGCTACGGGATTCGGATGAAAGGTACAGAAATATGGAAGAACCCCACTGGGCGAATGGAGTAAAGAACGACAACGCATCTACTTAATGGTCACCGCTCACTTGTCAACTCGGAAAGGAATCGCCACCGTATCGCCTTGGCTTTTCGAAGCGAGGTTACATTACGGTTCCCATTAGTGTACGTTGCAGTATGGAGTTTCATTCAAAGAATACTAACTCGAGGTGATACGGTTACGATCCCTTTCCGCATTGATAACGCCACCTAATGTTCATAGGCACTGGAAATCTCAATGGCTCCGATTGCTCGTTTGTCCATCTACGCACAAACACATGACGGGGAACGAATCGATTACAGAAAGCATTTTAAATGCCGCGAATACGAGGCAAAAGCCTGCGGAACTAACGGACGCGATAACATTATTTTATTATAGCACAAGCAATAAGCAAGCCACACGCCTGACGCCTGACGCCACACGCGGCAGGCAACGTGCTTGCACATGTATATAACTAACTGTGCCCCGTCGCTTTACCCGCGAAACATCTCAAAACCTGTTTTTTCAGAATAAAAAAGTGTGTGTTTGTGTCACACAACTGAAGTAAAACTTAATTATTGGTTTTATACCGTAGCTTAGTTACCATGACATAACATGTCATATGATATTTATTTTTTAAATACAAAAAAGTTTCACTGAAATCCAATTTGAATTTTGCATTTGAATGACAACTTGCCCGATGTGTGATTTTTGTAACGCTCTCGCCAACTTACTCACCATGTCAAGCGTAAAGAAGTTTTACTTCAAAAAGTATTTCTTAGTGTCTGCACTTGGTGATTTGTAACCTATGACTCTGCCAAAGCATGAGACAGTTATGTAGTAGTAACTACAGCAGTTAGTAAAGTTTAACAAACTTAGGAATTATCACATTAATAAATAATAAGCGTATGGCTCTATCAAGAGGTATTACAACTGCTGTATAGGGATGTAACCCGGTCAACACGACCGGGGAAATATTTCGTATTACGCAGTATTTAGTCAAAAAATTTGGTGTTTAATTGGTTACTGCGATAGAATTAAGCTTTCACTGATTTTAAATATCATTATAAGGTAAAGTAATATTATGCCAAAGATGTCTAAATAGTTTTTTTATGTAATACTGACACAACTCGCGATGCTGTGGCAATATAGCTGTCATTAATAAATGACAGCTAGAGTTAATGACACATTAATCAAAAAATGTTAAAAAAGTATTTTCATGTGACACCGACCGACCTCGCGTTGCTGTGGCAATTAAAATCATTCATCAAAATAAAATAAAGCCTGTATTTTAAGTGGGACAAATTTGTGTGCTAAATTTCATTATAATCGGTCCAGTAGTTTCAACATGACATGTTTTTTTTTTTTTGGCAAATGAGCAGATGTTGTCCGCATGGAACCCGTGCACATCTGCTACTACAGACTCACAGTCCTGTCACGTAGTGAGAACAATTCTAAATCTATGGTCCTGACAGTCTTCTTATTTTAGAAATATTACATTGCAAAGTTCAACATTTCAAGTGTAAGAAGTCACTGATAAAATATACTAACTTCTAACGTTGTAATTGCATGGTATTAGTCTTTTATGCAAAAACTATTAAAGTTATTTTAATGAAATTTCGCACAGATGTAAATTAAAAAATTAAAATAACAAAGAATTTTCTAGCCCGTAAAAACGAATTGTTTCATGGGCTGTTTTTAAGACGGAAATTGTGGTGTAAAACTCATAGTAGCCACACTGCATTGCATGCAGTCGAATTGGGCCGGCACGACCTCTCGCTTGCACGAGACTGGCGTAAAGTGACAGCTGTGCTGTCGCGTTTCGTGCGGTGTGTAAGTAGCCGGTGGCCCATGGAGGTGGGAGGAGAAAGGAAGGCAGCGCATCCGTATAGCCTCTATGCGGATGTTTGTGGGCGTAGGTAGTCATGAAAATGGCTCCGACTGCTCGTTTGCCCTCCTATACCATAAAAAAAAAAAAAAAAAAAAAAATTATGATTGGTTATTACCGTGAAAGCTTGCGCACGCAAACTTTTTACTCTCTTACGCAAAATCTACTTAGTGCATATTTGAACCTTATTGACTGTATGGTTATTAACACATATTTACAAATCCAAAGCGTTACACATAATTTCTGTTTTAATATAAAAACAAACTTTGAGCAAAATAAAAAAAAACATTGATAAAACTCTATTCTATTCAAACAGAAACGAAAAACAGTGTTCAAACGCTATTCGGATTTCGTAAAGTCCCTAGGAGACCGTTTGGCACTAGTATATAAACGTAAATCCTATACCACGTGACGTCATCGGAGCTGCAGACAGGGGGTCGCCGGCGGGTCTGGCCGCGCCGAGAGTAGTCGCGATTTATTGTCCACATTTACATAAAAACGGCAAAGTGAAAGTCGCTACTTTGTTTTATAGGCAAACGAGCAATCGGGTCACGGACTAGCGACGCCGGGGCATTTACAACATTTGACAAAGCTTTTTTCCTTTATATCTAATGAACTAAGATTGTACCCATCCACTCGGTAATGGCGTGAAGATTGTCATGTGGTTTTTAGCGGGTGCGAATCCCGCATAACCGTCCAGATAAATCCGGTGACTGGCGGTTTGCATAATAATGCATTTTCCACATGTAAAAAAAAAGGTACTTACTACTTGTATAAAAGAGGGTCTGAATCACAATAGCGTATTTAACAGAATAGCACGTTACGCGGATAGCCTTATTAAGTACTAAGCGAGAGGTACCTCTACGGTCGTGCCTGATTAAATACAATGCCGCAATAGCATTAAAATAAGTAATAAATAGACATCATAATAAATAAGAAAATACTGTGCAATTATCACGCCAGCTCGCGTTAAGTCCAGTGGACTTGTACTAAACACGCGATTTAAATTATATTAATTAACTTTATTATTATAAATTTTATAGTTAGGATGGATGGGTGTACGGATATTAGTTAATCAATTATACCAAAACTAGTAAATCGTCGGATTACTGCAAGAAGTCATTATTTAAAATTTACAAAACTTTGAGAAATCAATTTAATAACGCTATAATATGCTTAGTTGAATTTTCAAAGTTTTATAGATGTCAAATAATGAGTACTTGCAGTAAGCCGGCGAAATGGATATTAATGAAACTAGGCTATGTTGTAGCTTATATACCAGAATGAAACATAATTGTTTCATTAAAGTTATACAAATACTAACTTTTGCAGGTGGTTTTGTCTGTGACAAACATAAATTGCAGCACAAAACAAACACTGTTCCAAATATTTGATTCACACAAGTTTACTTACGATGTAGGATTACACAGGTAACGCGGATGAAACGGCGGAACACTGCTAGTATTTTTTATAAATTAAAGGTTTTTAAAATATTAGATCAATATTTATATCAGCCTCTTATTCCGCTTGAAACTTCACTGCACAATAAAGACAAAAATACACAAAAACTGATGATATTTATAAATGTCATATCGTTAAGAGCGTTTACGCCTTGCGCACGTGGTTTTATGTAATTCATGGGTAATTCAAACCCACACATACGGATCGCCGTGTGAGTAGCATATATATGATGTTAGTATATTCTATAGTCAAATTAACCCACTATGATCCACGTACTGAATTGATTTTGTTTGCGACCAGTGTTTTAGAGACGTTTTAAAAAAATTACAGAAAATTAATTACTATACAATAATCAAAACTTTAAATGCATGATTGTAAAGAATATGCTCTAGTTTATTGGTAAGCTATTATTATATTAAATTAAATAAGGTATATCGTCGAAATATACATTTAAAGTTTGACTAAATTTCACATTTTTTGAATTTTAATTTCTCATAGATAAGATACCAAAACCAATTTTTTTTTCTACTAACTATTTTCTCAAGGATCTTCTCAAGTGGTTATTATTTTTTGTTAATTATATATTTCAGTACTTTATGATATTTTGAGCTTCGAAACTGACGCTAAAAGGGAAATTATCAAACCTCTAATAAGTAATCATGATAGAATA
>LUGF01004675.1:162591-175084 GCA_001625245.1 Calycopis cecrops | reverse complement strand
CGCCAGAGGTGGGGAGAGGAGGACACCCGCTGTCCTTCTGGCCAAGATAATAATAGCATAACCTATTAATCTTAATAATCCGGTTTGCCTCCTCCCAGACTAGCTGGGAAAGAAGGGAGGGTCTGCACCCCCATCGACCATAAATACAGAGGCTCGAGCTGCTTTAGGGCACTCGCCTCTCATACAGATGAAGCTGCACTGGGCCTTCAGCCTGTTAGCGTAAAGTCTACCTAAAAAAAAAATATATATAGATGCGCTGCCCTTCTTACTCCTCCCTCATCCATAGGCCACCGGCTACTTCCGTACGACACGCGACAGCATGGCCGTCACTTTACGCCGGTGTCGTGTAAGCGAGAGGGACCTATGGTACTACCTCTTACTGAACAAGTACCTACTGATAAAATGTGAACAAGTACTGATTCCGTTGAAACAGCACTGCCACATCATGCGCCTCTTACTGTACGCATTACTTCAATTTCCAAATGTTTCGAAACAATTTCACAAACCGGTACACCGGCTCATCGTTACGTAAGTACCCGCAAGTACCCGCCGATCAAGTTCACTAATATAATAACTCAATTACTTAATAACTATTGGGTCATTTAACAATCACTACCACTAACCGATTATAAATCGTTTCTAACGTCGGGAAATACCAGGTCGTGCAATCATACGCGTCAATACAAAGATAAAAAATAGTTCTGATTAAGAACGGGCTGTAACTGGGGACATGTCACTACTTGTTTGCTCATATACTATCCGTGGTGATAAAAATAATGAGCTGAGTTCCATCATAGGACATCGCGACAGAACTCAAAGTTCCACGCCCACGACCTCGGTATTCCTAAATGTAGTACTGTGCGGTATAAACGCCATTTTTTACCGCGTACAACAGAACTATGGCGCCAGCTGCCTCCCTCGGTATTTCTAATCCGATACGACTTAGGGATCTTCAAGAAAAGAGCATTTCCCTTTCTTAAAGGCCGGCAAAGCGTCTGCAAGACACCTAGTTATGCGGATGTCTATGCCCCCTATAATATAAAAAAAAATATTGACGTTTATAATGTGGGCCTAAATTACTGGTTAAAACAAAGCAAAATAGCACAACCCTGACAAGGCTGTGACGTGGTCTAGAATTTCCGTGGCCAGTATCCAGCTCACCCGTCCTTATCAGAAATGGAGTATCAAATAAGCCCAAACACGATATTTATTACAGTTTCCATGCTAGCTAGCTTCAGCATCAGACAGGACGTAAAAATAAATTAAGCAACTCCATTATATTGTCCTATTTCAGTACTGAATTTCAATGCTACCTTCTCCTTTTTCAGATCAGCTCGATGGTTCGATATTGTCATCATACTTACATTTTTAGGTCAAACGTTTACTGGTAAGAATCAGCTCTTTAAATTCATTTGATATGTTACATAGATACTTACAAACATAGATTGGTAGTTGAATACAAGCTTGTAGCGGTCGGCCGCATGCGGCTCGCCGACGTCCTTTTTGCGGCTCGCGAATGTCATAAATAAGTTATTGCGGAGGAGAGAACAAACTAAAAAAATAATAAATAAATTGGGCTTCTAGGGTGAAAATCACAAATGCGGCCCATGCGTAGTTTGTTTTGCCGCCTTGCGGCCCTTGACTATTAAAAGGTTGCGCACCGCTGTAGTAATAAAAGGGCCGCTGCTGGACTTCCCCCTCGTTTAGATAAGACCACTACTGACTAAGCCACTGCCTATTGCACAACTTAATGAAGAATATTTTTTATATGTAGGTATGTGAATCAATGTGAAGCTGAGAGAAGTCCAATACAGCTTCGTCAGATGACTATGAGTAGTTACCGGACAAGACAAGATTTAGAGTCGAGAGATCGACTCTCCTTTCTCCGTAAACGGGAGGGATGTATCCCGATAAATGCGTTTATATGATCATATAATATAACATCTGTGGACTTAACACACCACGTGAGCCTAGCCCCGTGCTAAGTACCGTAAGGACTTGTGTTACGGGTACTAGACAACGGAAATATATTTAATGTTTTATAAATTTAAGAAATTTCGTATATTTAAGATTTTTATTATAGAAATACATATAATACATAGATTACACATCCATGACCAAGGCGGGTTTCGAACCCGCGACCCCTGACGCAACATGCTTTACTTATCCGAGCCCTGTACCACTGCGCCAGCCTGGTCGTCAAATGATGATGCGTACAGCTCAAGCGCAACAGCTAAAGAGCCTTCAGCGTTACCATGAATGGTTAGCTCCTAATGAGCGTCCTGACCGGTAGCATTTTGTAACATTTTTGATGTGACACCTTCTTATGGATAAACCTCTTCGTTACGTAACGAGTTACGGCGCCAGTCTGTCTGTCACACGGTGAGCAGCTCCGCCTCTCAAGTTACACAATATCAATATAAAATCTATATATATAAAACTCAAACGTGACGTAGCCAGCTATCAACGCACAGCCCAAACCACTTGACGGATCAAGCTGAAATTTGGCATCCAGGTAGATATTACGACGTAGGCATCCGCTAAGAATTTAAGCTAAGGATTTTTAGAAATTCAACCCCTAAGGGGGTGAAATAGGGTGTTGAAGTTTATATGGATTTCTTATAAATTAAACGCGGGTGAAACCGCGGGGCACAGCTAATTATTTAATATATTTGATTTAAGATTAGTTTAAGGCCTGCAAAAAAAATTGAAAAGTACTCACTACTGTCGGGTGTTCCGAGACGTTTTTTTTTTTTTTTTATGATATAGGAGGGCAAACGAGCAGCCGGAGTCCTTTTCATGACTACCGACGCCCACAAACATCCGCATAGGGGCCATACAGACGCGCTGCCCTCCTTTCTCCTCCCACCTCCATGGGCCACCGACTACTTACACACCGCACGAAACGCGACAGTACAGCTGTCACTTTACGCCAGTCTCGTGTAAGCGAGAGGTACCTCCCCGGTCGTGCCGGCCCAATACGTTTACATGCAAGCATGCAGTGTGGCACTACCTCTTACAAAACTTACAAAACGTAGACGTTTTTCTTTTTCATAGTATAAGGGGGCAGTCGAAGCCATTTTCAAGATACATACTTGCCTACTTCCCCCTCCCCACTTCATGGCCCGCTGGCTACTTGTACTTATACACCGAACAAAACGTGACAGCTGTCACTTATCGTGTACAGTGCCACAAACTTATCTGACCCGGTGGCCAAGACTGGAACTAAAGCCGTCATTTTGAAATGACAATCTGTTGTCAGTTTTATTAGTGAAGCGACGCACAAAACTCGTTTACCCTAAAGGGATGGGAGAAACATATTTTTGAAGTCTTTTCTTTTATGCAAGAAGAGAAACGTCTCCAAGCTCCATTAATAAATTAATAAAGTAAAATTGTTGATTGTTTGTAAATTTGATTTTTTACACGACCATAATTACAACATTAAAATATAATACTACATTCTTTTATTTCTAAATAATTATTAAAATAATAGTTGTCAGTCATGATTTTAGTATTGTGATGCCAAAATTTCAATTACTTCCAGCATCGGACATTATTTTTACCCTAAAAATCGGAATATATCATTTAATGGCAATACTTAATTAGACAAGACTTGTCACTCTTGTCAGAAGAGCGCCGCCACGACCGGGTCAGAAATGTTTGTGGCACTATAAGCGAGAGGTCCCCGGTCGTGCCGGCCCGGCGACATGTATCGCAGATTAGTGATGCGACTCGAGTCATGTTTTTACTCGAGTCACTCGAGTCAGTTTGTCACACTCGTACTCGAGTAAAAAAAATCCTACTCGAGTGAACTGGCACTCGAGTTACCGAGTGAACACGAGTCACCGAGTGAACTCGTCGCGCCAAATACACTCGGGTCGCCAAGTACTCGAGTCGCCGAGTGAACTCGTCACTCGAGTGACATTTTTACTCGATTATAACTCGAGTGACTTTTTTACTCGAGTATAACTCGAGTGAGCGAACCATCTTGCTCGAGGTACTCTAGTCGCAAATTCCTACTCGAGTCGCATCATTTTCGCAGATACCTTTGTACCAGCCCACAGGCTAAGCACGTGGACGAATGACTGTCGCATCTAATTTCTAGGAATGATGTCCTGATCACCATACGTTTCTAGGCCGTGTTTATGTAAACAGTCCAATGTAAGATCCTATCGAAACTAATGTAAAGTAGCGGATCTAGCTTCTGACTCATCATCATATAAATAAGATCAGATTGGTGATGATACAACTTGTTTATTTCACCCGTTTGCCTACATTTGCCTGTTTGTACTCAATATTTCGTTACAAACAAAAGTGTTACAAGATGACTGAGTGGAGAATGAAGTAGGTGCCATTGTATTTTTACAGTATAATGGTCGCAGCACACTTATCAACTCGGAAAGGGATTCCGTATCGCCTCGAGCCGATCAGTATTCTTTGTATGAAACGTCATACTGCAACGCACACTAATGGGAAATCGTAACGTAATCGTATCGTCTTCGCTTTTCTAGACGAGGCGTTAACGATCGTTAACGCCTCGCCTTTCTTTCTTTTTTTCTCGAGAGAGGAGGAGCCTTTTTATGACTACCGATGGACACAGAGGTCCAAAAAAATTGATGTTTTGACAGGAAATGACTAGGTAGGTATAACTGTTTTCTTGAAAAAGCTTAAGTGGTATCAGTTCACAAATGTAACAGTGATATATCATGGTTTTTATTTCAAATATAAAAGATATTTAAAATCGATATGGTAATAGCCTAGACTAAGATTAACTTAAGACTTGGTGGCCTATGGAGGTGGGAGAAAGGCGGGCAGCGCATTTGTGTAGTTTCTACACGGGTGTCTGTGGTCGGTACTCATGAAAATGGCTCAGACAGCTCGTTTGCCCCCTATACCTTAAAAAAATTAAAAAAAAAGACAGAAGGTCCCATAAGTAGGGACTAAATAAATTAACCGACTTGTTGCTACATGGATCTCACAAGTTTTTGCGGTAGAAAATCTGCGTTGCGAGGCTTAGGTGTTTTCAGAAGTTATGTTTTTGATGGTATATTAATAAATATTACTTCTGCATCGTACCTTACAGAAAAGAGACGCCAAAGTGTGAAATTCAAGGCAAACATAAGTATAAAGGTTAAGGTAGACTCTTTCTCAGACAGGGATCCAACTACTTCGGAGAGAAGTATTAAAATAATGGTAATAAAAGTAACAGACTTTGACAAATTGATTTTACGGTTACATTACACAGACACACAGACAGTAACTCTTTACATACAAATTTGAACACAATTATAGACATTTAGATTTAGAAAATTTTCTTGAAACTTTTTCACTGACTGGCATTCATGTGGTACTTATCCAAATCGACAACATTTTAAGAATAAATTACATATATATAAATAATTTAATACTATTGTAGAACTGTTTACAGAATTTCCGATGTTATGCTAATTCTTATCGAACTGAATTTACATGGAGGAGAGATAACACACTCGAGAAGTGACGCACGTTTCTCGGATTTACCCCAAGAGTTAAGTTCCGTGCGGGCGTGCAAGGTTTCAACTTTCAACTGCGCAAATCTATTCCAAGGGAACATTTTTTTTTTGGGATTTTGTGGTGATATTTAAATAAAATAAAATAGAATATACGATATTAATTTAGTTAAATATTTTATATCAATTAAATCTCTCATACTTTCTATGTACTGTATAAATAGTACAGGACTACATCTGTAATGGGCCGCTTCTTTTTATCCGTATCCGTTATTTGCGTGAAAGAATGACGAACATACATACAAATCTCCGCATTTTTTTTGTAAAACTATGACTTTGACGACCAGGCTGGCGCAGTGGTAAAGGGCTCGGATAAGCAGAGCATGTTGCGCCAGGGGTCGCGGGTTCGCATCTCGCCTAGGTCATGGATGTTTATCCATGTATTATAATATGTATTTCTATAATAAAAATCTTAAATATATAAAATTTCTTAAATTTATAATAACGTATTAAATATATTCCATTATCTAGTACCCGTAACACAAGTCCTTACGGTACTTAGCACGGGGCTAGGCGAACGTGGTGTGTAAAGTCACGTATATTTATTCTATTTATTTATGACTAAAAATCTTGTACTTAGAATAGCAGACTATTATTTACGTTAGGTATGTAAAGAGGTGCAAAACCTATGGCTTCTTATGTTCATTAACCTGTTATCGCCTTAAGATTGTGGGGATATATTATACATTGTGAGATCTGCGTCTTTGCGACTGTCACACACAAAACACATAATCCTCAACAACATAAGAAATTGAAAGGTAATACGAGTAGCTGATTTTTATCTTATACCGTCATATTTCAAAATCCCGCTGCATAATAACAAAGAACAAAGTTTGTATATTTCTTCATTATTTTTTGAAGCAAAAATGACATTAAAATAAATTTACTTATTCATCTTGAAAAAATATAATGATTTCCTTATAGGATAGATAGATTTTAAGCAGGGTAAACGAGTCACTAGAGTTCACTGATATTTTAGTTACCGCAGTATTTTTCTGAACTTCGAAGACACATGATACCTTGTTGCGCACTTGTGACGTAGGTACGTACGCCATAAAGCGTGTAGAGAAAGAAAGAAAAGAAAAGCAATTTGTATAATATTTTGTAGTGTAACCAACATTTTTCATAAGTCATATATATTTTTATGATATTAGTTTAAATTGATAAAAATGTGTCTTCTCTATTCCACGTTAAACATCCAAACCTAACCCACGTTCTTTCATAAACATTATAGTTTTAGTATTTACTGTATATTACAAGTTCTTTTCTATGATTGGGCTATCGACTTTAGTGCGCACTTAAGGCACACGTGCTACTTACAAGTTACACGTGACAGATATAATATCGACGACTTTCTAGTTACTTTTCATCTATTATAATTTGATCTGTGTACTCCTTAAACCGTGTCTATCGGGCCATAGCGACTAACTAAACTAACTTAGATAACTAGCTTAACTAAGTAGATCTATACCTATAGTACCTATCGATCGATCGTGCTATAATCTTATCAGAGGCCCAAAAAATTTTTTAATATTTATCTACCAAAACTTGAAAATATTATTACAAGCCGAAGATGTCGTCCAATTGTAATGGCCGAATAACTGTCCCTGTTGGACAGCGGGTCAACGGGTCAATAACAGTAGATGATACAGCAGACCGCAGCTGCCCTTATCACCGATCAGTCCGTTAGAAAGTATCGCTAGGTTTCACTAGGACCTTGCTAGTGAAATGGGGTAAAACGAGTAAGGACGAGAACCGGTCGTGTGATCATGTGATCCACCAAGTGCGTTCACCGCGTACGGACTTTCCAGTTTCCCGCAGTAGCGCGCAGCTGTGCGGGCGCGTGCGTAGTGCGTACGCACCGCCTGCACGCAAAACGCACTCGATACCGGCAATGGTTGCATGCAACATTTCGCTTACTTGTAATTTGATTTTTTTGACGACCTGGCTGGCACAGTGGTACTGGGCTCGGATAAGCGGAGGATGTTGCGCCAGGGTTCGCGGGTTCGAATCCCGCCTAGGTCATGGATGTTTATCTGTGTATTTATATAATAAAAATCTTAAATATATAAAATTTCCTAAATTTATGAAACCTATTAACATAAAATGTATTTCCGTTGTCTAGTACCCGTAACACAAGTCCTAACGGTACTTAGCACGGGGCTGGTCTAACGCAGTGTAATAAGTCCATATTACATATAATTTATTATTTTATGATTATTATTTTAGTTCTTGGCAAATGATTGAGTGAAATTAATCTTCTTTATATTTTGTTACTTTTAACACTCATACTTTGTTTTATTGATGTTACATTAGGTACAAAATCTACCAAAAATGCCAAATACGAAAACTACGCTGTACTATTTCATATATAATCTGGCATAAAAAGGACTACTCTAAGACATTTGACATAAAAGGACATTAAATAGTCAATTCTTAAGTTAGCGGAATATTCATTGTTGGTGCCGATCTCCAGATTATAACCGATGTGATTGTATTTGTCTACGACCTACGTCATGTCACCTACGTCAGCTGCGTCAACGCAGTAATGCTACGTTGACGTAGCTGATAATATATGTATTATTAAACATCTCTGGCCTCAGTTGGCCTTTTAGTTTGTATATTTGTAATGTGCATTTTAGTTGAATATAAAAAACTCACAAACATCGTGGTTTACATAACAACACTGTTTTGTTTCTTGATCCAACACTGTTCCCTAAAAATTCCTGTCTATCACATTCTTCATCATCCACTTTCCTATGACTCTGATAAAATCGTAAGGCTGTCTGTGCTGAGATTTCATTTCTACTGCATTTCTACCAAGAAATGCTACAATCTCAGGACCTTCAAATAAATTAATCAGAAGAAAATATATAGTGATACCAATTTATAGAATGTGAGAATGTCCAATCAAGGCATCAGAAGCTTTATACATTGTATCTATTCTTATTGATTGCACAAGGTGTTTTAATCGGTCCAGTCTCCTATGAAGTAGGTATATTTATTTGAAAACTAAATAAGTATATGTTTTATATACCATTATATATAACACAATTTTACAATGAAACTTTAAATTTTATACTATCTATATTGAAATATAAAAGAGCCTGGCGAAGAAAAGAAAAGAATTATAAACATGGCACAGATAAGAGCCTAGCTCTGGAATTAATGATGGTGATGATAGTGAAATATGTAGGTACTTATTGTCTGCCTCGCGGTCCAGTGGTCAGCACTCAACCACACGAGGGTTCGAACTTGTTACCTACAACATAAAACTTCAACATTACCTCTGAAAGGTCGCCTTGGTTCGACCGAGGGTGGCATAAAAGTTTAATTGAAGTAAAACTTCTAATACACGCGCTTGACTTGGAAAATCACACATCGGGCGAGGCCAATGGAAGAAGAATTTAAATTCAAAATCGTAAAACTTTTTTGTATTTAAAAAATAAATATCACATGTTATGTCATTGTAACTATGGTATAAAATCAATAATTAAGTTTTACTTCAGTTGTGTAGTCTAACTGTCTAAAGCACACACTTTTTATTTGGTTTTTAAATTTCTAATGGGTAACAGCCAGAAGTAGGGAACTAAGTAATATTACACCCCTGTGCCTTAGAGAGCACTTTAAGCCATTGGTCCATGCGCCTGATTTCTCTCCGGTCTTGTCGGACTGTCGGCCCATTAGAATAGACGAAGAAGAATTAGGGAGTAGAGACATACTTGATATGAACTGCGCAGTTGACTATAGGACTCTCCGTAGCGGAAATTCAGCTTCAATTGGGAAGATATTATTATACTAAGCTATGAATTTCTCATAAATACTGCTTAGAGTTAGGCTTGGAATTTCTCCGAGTATACTGATCCGGAGATCCGCAAGGGATCCGGGGTAAACGACATAGATAGTCAGCACATAGAGAGATGTAATGGCAATGGGTAGACCCCACGACCGACTACTGCTGGGGAAGACAGGTTTTCGAGTGACAGCGCACCTAGAAGCGGAGTGTTGGCCGACCTCTTAACCGATGAATTGCCCACATGGTCAAGGTGGGCATCCGCTGGGTACGGGGAAGGCCAATGTTCCGCAGCGGTCGTGTCTGATGGTGATCATACAGGATCGAACATTGTTACGAAAACTCGAGGTCCCGATATGTCGATTCTCGATTCACTCAATAAGCCCGATATATTTCAATTAACATCAATGATCTCTCAACGAATCTAAATAAAGAACGTACTTGTGGCCACACACACACATACACACACACACACATACACACACACACACATAAACAAACACACAGCTATCACAAATGTCTGTTGATATATTTTGTACGATTTTAATAGAACTCAATGAGTGGCTCTATGTGTGTGCCAAATTATTGTACAACAATTTGTTCCTTATTTGATGCCTCGTACCCATTTTGTTGAGCGTCAAAATTATTCGATCGTCATAAATATAGACTATGTTACGTCCTGGTTGCTTTCTATTGTGAAAAATTGATAAATTTTGTCTAGTAGTTTTAAAGCCTTTTCGTTACAAACAAAAAGTCTTTCCTCTTTGTATATTAGTAGAGAGTGTAGATGTACTATTGAAAGAAGCTTTTTTAACTCCCGAGATATGAAAAGAATTTTAGGAGTAAAATCGTGTGAAAAATCAGTCACTCTACGTCGCTTACAACGCTAGATTAAGCTCTGGCAGGGCCCGGGGCTTGGAATCTTGAGAACGGGGCCCCTTTAAAGGTACAATGATCTTATTGTAGTACGGATCCCGGGGCTATAGGCCCCCTAAGCCTACCTGGATTCGGCGCTGCATCTCTTGAGCAGATTTCACTTCAGAATCATTCTTTCTTAATGATTAACCTCTAGTCGATTGTCTTTCTCGTCAATCTTTGGTTAATATTTTTCTAGATTACACTGATTAATAGGTAAATGTATATGGATTTAAAATTATTGCATTGTATATGTAAAGTCAATAATTTATCTTAGAAGCATAAGGGATCTTCAAGAAAAGACCTTATTCATCTCTGAAAGCCCGGAACGTTTCTGTTAGATCTCTGGTGTTGCAGAGGTCCGTCGCCGTTAATGATCACATACCACCACTGCTCGTATGTCCCCAAAGATAAAAAGGTCGAAAGGAGAAGGAAGGTCCATATTGTGTCCAATCCCAATCCCCTGCAGTGCACCGATGTCACTACCGACAACAAACATTGACTACATTACTAGCTGTTATCCGTTGCTTAGCTCGCGTGGTAGAAAAAAATATTGTACATATTTCTAGCCTATGGCACTCTTCAGTCATTCAACTATCTCCATACTAAGTAATCCATCGATCCGTTGTCCTGATTTGATGTCAAAGAAGGACAAAGAAAACAAACAAACATACTTTAGCATTTATAATATAAACATGGATTTAGCTTTTCCATATTTGTCGTGATATTTCGAACCAAATGCGACAATTTACTTGTAAATTCGCATTTGGATCATATATCTCGGAGAATTTCTAAGTAGGTAGGTTTTAAGTTGTCGGCTTCACTTCAGAGGACTCCTTGACGTCGGGACCACTGCATTTACGAGAGAAATATGTTAATTTTGTCCGTTTTAATTGGTTTTAACGGGCAGCAAAAAGCTTATAGTAAAAATAACCTTTTAAATATTAAATACCCCTTTATATCTACAGTACTAAACAGGTCGTAAAATGGTAATATAATAACGTCCATTTTCTAGAATGGACTTACTTATAATAACTAGTGTTACTGGAGGTTACTGTTAAAATATTTAAGGCAGTATGAAGAAAATATGAGGGGTAAAATAATGTTGAAATTACAATAAAGCGCAACACGAACGTAACGCTTTACGCCATCTTTTTTTCGCTTTACGTCCTCCATAGGCCATCGGCTTCTCGCAGTTTAAGCCGTTACCGTGTAAGCGAGAGGTACCTCCTCTGGTCGTTCATAATTCGGCTACAATTTGGTACAGGACTTCCTTTCATAATGTAAGTGACCACTAAGAAAGTATTTTTCGAAATTCAACCCCGAAGTGGGTGATTTAGTGAAGTTTATTAACCACTACCAGCGCCCCGCGGTTTCATCCGCGCAAATTTCGATCCTGTGAAAAATAGAAAATCATCCTATGACAACCCACAGGAACCTGTTTCGGGATTAAAACTATCCTATGTCCCATATTTCATGAAAATCGGTTCAGTAGTTTTTGCGTGAAGAAGTAACAAACAAACACACAAACTTTCGCATTTATAATATTTAGTAGGATATGACGCAGGGGAAACCGCGGGGCACAGCTAGTGAGTTAGATTTTCCTTCCGTATTGTTGTTCGGTCTATCTCTAGTCTTCGGCTTAGCGAGCAAACACGGGTAATGTGTTACGGAGTAAACAGATGCATTGTTTATGATTGTTTGTGTTGCGATACGTGTGTGACGTCCTTGTGAATGCACTTTTATATCACAAGGCTGCGTCGCAGTTTAGAAAGGCTGGGCGGGGTAGAAGACAAGCATGCTACCCGCGGGACCGTGGAAATGGAGCTCAATTTATACTGCCGCTAAATGCGCTCCGCGGTTTTACAAGCGTAAATTTCGATCCCGTAGAAAATAGAAAATCATCCCATGGCAACCCGTAGGAACATTTATTCGGAATAAAAGCTATCTTATGTGTTAATCCAAGTTACCCTCTATGTGTGTGCCGAATTTCATGTAAATCGGTTCAGCAGTTTTTGCGTGAAGAAGTAACAAACAAACAAACAATCATACAAACTTTCACATAATATAATATTAGTAGGATTCTGAGACAAGGGGTGAGAATGAAGATCTAGCACTAGGCACTTGGTTGTCGAATTCCCTTTCTTTTGCAGAAGTGCTTCTTTGCAGGGTAAATGCTTTTACGCACCGTCCAACCGGCCTAGATAGACCGGTAGCATAGTATAATAAGAAGAGT
>LUGF01004675.1:124062-134170 GCA_001625245.1 Calycopis cecrops | reverse complement strand
TGTGTCTTATTAGGTATATCAATGTGTCAAATGCATGTTAGTGTGTGTAAAGTTTTATTTATTAAATTAAGTACTTTATAAACATTATTATAAAAAAATATTATCGTTCTGCACTTCTCTTATTCGTAAACTATAAGTGTGCCAAACTTCATGCTCCTCCGTCGGCGCAATTTTCGTAAAAATGTTCCCGAAGCTAAGTTCAGTTGCTTCACTTGTTAATATACCAATAGATAAATTGGTAATTGCTTATTCAGAGACATCATTATAATTTACCAATATTATTCCTGTATTCGTGCCGTAAGCTCTTGCCGAATTTCATGATTATATTTCAACGGGAAGTACCCTATGTTTTATTTAACATTCTCGTAATCAAATCGAAATTATGTAAATAAATAAATAAAATGGATAAATAAAAATAATGGATGATAAATAAACATCATCTTTTGATTGCGGTGACTTAGATATGAGTTTATTTGTGCTTCTTGAGATTGTATCAGTATTTGACATGGACTTCATTGCTTAATGGGATGTAGCCTGTAACCCGTCCGGGGTTCGTCAGAATTAAGAGCCTTAAAATCATTTTTGTAACAAGTTAAAGTTATTTTATTATAATGAGTAATATACATAATAGCGGACGCAACTTCGTTTACGTTTACGTGAAGCCACAGTTGGCCTAGCCTTCCGCACTAAATGAACTAACTAATACTGTAAGATTTTTTCAAATTGGACCAGTAGTTCCAGAGATTAACGCGTTCAAACAAACAAAAAACTCTGCAGTTTTATATTATTAGTATAGATATGTTTCAGTTGTCTAGTACTCGTAATACAGGTCCTTATGGTACTTACCACCTTGCAAAAGTCCACAAATATTTATTATTGTAATAAGACCTGAGTCTCATAGAGTAAACATTATCTTTTTAGCTTGTTTAAAATGTTTGCGGGTGCGTAACGGGCTTCCAGGAAAGTTGTGTCATCAAAGTTGAGTTGTTCGTGTTTGTGTTTGTATGGAAATGTACTGCCTCGTGGTCGAGTGGCAACTTCAACCACAGTCGCGAGGGTCCGGGTTCGATTCCCGGGTTGGACCAAAAAGTGTTATTGGAATTTTTTACTGTTCGGAATCAGGAAGTTTTTAGTGAAATCGAAAGCTTTGAGTCGACATGGACCGCGCGTCGTCCTCTTAGGGAAGGGTTTCTTAAAGTGGGGTACGATATCGATACGATACGATATTCGATATCTCAGTTAAACCTTAACACTCTTGTGTACATGCCATTGATTTAGAATTATTCTCACTTCGTGTAACATGTACAAAGCGTGGGAGCGAGACATTCAAATTAACTTCCAATCATCGTAAAAGAAAAGAGACAGTAGATGAAGTACATATGAGACAATTAATTTATGCGCGTAAGAGGCCATAGCGTCCCGACTACATACGTACTAATGACAAACCATATCGATGGTCATAAGTTGACACCTCGTAACTTCTTATTTTACAATTTTACAGGAGAGCAAAAAAACCGTCTATATTATTCTAATAACATTATAGAAATAAAACAAAAATATAGTACATCCAAAAAGGGATTATTTATGAATTAGAATAAGAATAAATGCATTTACTGTTACCATTTAAGTAAAAAAACGAAAAAAGTGCTCTTACGAGTTGTCAACACAAAAAAATTCAAAAATATTCACTTACGACATTTCAATTTTAATAAAAGTATCAAAAATCTCTATATATATAAAATTCTCGTCTCACAATATAATTAACATTGTGATACGAAAATTAACCATACTCCTCCGATACGACTCGACCGATTCGCATGAAATTTTGTGTGCATATCCAGTAGGTCTGAGAATCGACCAACATCTATTTTTGATCTCTATTTTGCCATGGCATCGAAACTTACATGGGTTAAACCACGGAGCGCAGCTAGTATTAATATAAAAAAGTAATTAATTTAACCATATTGATTCTGTGTGTATTTTTTTGTTTAAAATGTGGGTATGAGTGTAATGTATGATGTGTGTGTGTGTGTGTATTTATGTTCATGCGATGACTGTGTGTTTATGTAATGTATTATGTAGGTCATCCCACAACTTGATTTGTCTACCCAGTTTTTACCATGCTTTCAACAAGTCCTAAAGTATCGAGGTACATTACATATTGCATACTTGACTTCTTTTCAGCGTTTTTCAGGAAATACTGATATTACGGTTACTTTTTGAACTGTTCTTTGAGACTGAACCTGAACTGAGAAATAAGTTGCAATGTCATTGTTTCGATTTCAAACAAAAAACTGAGTTGCAGGTGTCATTTAACTTCCTTGCAGGTCTGTCTGTGTTGTTAGAGTTGCACGAATGGCTATTTATTGTTCACCCCACATAGGCTTTGCCTGTCTCTCTAAATTTGTTATTCATATTAGCTTTCCAGTGTTCATGTTCTTCGAAACCTACCCTCACTTTAGGGATAGTATTATCTTCATCTTCGAAAGAACAAGACGTGTGTGATCAGGATCTTCAAGAGGGGGCGGTGACAGTGGCGGTTCATTTGGATATAAAGGTGAAAGTGCGGACGCTACTTAAAACTTGTAGAGAATTATTTAGTTGTAACAGAATATATTTTGGAGAATCTGATTGTCCTGTAGTGTTACTTTTGTGACCTCTAGTGTTGCGATGGTAGATTTAGGGCTTGATCTAACGTCATGAGAAGTAAATGCAATCTCGAGGGCAACCTAGATAAAGTGCACTTCATACTTCATCGTTAGGCAATGCTTCTTCCTTATTATTAATTGGGTGTGATCATTTTATTCGTCAATTTGAAGACCATATGCAGTTGAAACAATAATCAGATTTAGTGCAATTATTTCTTCAGTAACTCTAATTTCATAATCATTATGTGAAATTAGACTTGGATATGTTTCTGCAAAAAGTTGTGTATCTGACTGTTGTAAGTTGTAATGAGTTGCTTTTTTATTATGAACATTTCCCTAATATCATTGACTTCATACGTAAAAACTTCTCATACTAAACAAGCATTGACATCTCGTAACAAGTACTAAGTAAGCATTGGCATCGCGTAACTAACAACAAAGTTGGACAAGTTACAATCAAAAGAGATCTGAGGTGTCAACTTTAGTTTAAAGTGTATGGGAGTTATTTTTTGTAAAATACGAGATAGCAATTACCAGGTCCGCCACGAAAATTTGAATTGATTTATGGAAAAATATGTATTTAACAAAAAATTTAAGTTACGAGGTGTCAACTTATGACCATCGTTATGTGTTTTTGTAGTAATTCTGACATTTGTCAAATATTTTTTTTGTTCTGCCTCTTTTCTGACATGTATCTTGTACTTAGATCATTTACAAAATGATCTAAGATCTTGTACATTCTAAGTCTATGGCACATGCAGTGATTTTTAATATAATACTTATTACCTACGGTTCGCGCAGCTTTTAAATTCTGGAAATATTCCCCCTTTAAAGTTTAAGAAACCTTGTATTAGAGAATAGAGCCTGTCCTGATTAAGAGTTTTAAGTCGCGGGTAGGAGCGCGGCGCTCGCTCGTTGCCGAGATGCTAGAACTACAGTGTGTCTGTCTGTGTCCAGATGCGTCTATCACTACATGTCTTGTCCAGATGCGTCTATCACTACATGTCTTGTCCAGATGCGTCTATCACTACATGTCTTGTCCAGATGCGTCTATCACTACATGTCTTGTCCAGATGCGTCTATCACTACATGTCGCGTTCGGATGCGTCTATTACTACATGTCGCGTCCGGACGCGCCTATCACTGTCGGCGTGTCGGGAAACTCGGGCGCCGTTGTTACGTCCTGAACTACGAGTCCTGAACGCGAGTCGACACGCGCTTAAAACCCTCCGTCTGGACAAGCCCTTAAGAAGCGTGCTGCGTTGGCGTGCTTTTCCAGCACACCTCAACGTAATTTAGGGGACCTAATGTCTCCCGAGATAAGCCCTGTCGCCTCTCGAGTCCCACATACACAGGTTCTCTCCAACTTGGAGACAACCAACGCATTCCACAGAAAAAATAAAGCCAAGAAGGTAAACGTAGTGTGTAAAGTTCGTAAATATTATTACAATTAGTCCGTGCTGGAGCTCTTCATTCAAATACCTTTCAATATACTTTATACAATTCCTGGTTTGTAAAGCTTCACTTGTCAATTGTTATCTATCAACAATATTTCATAAAATACCTTAGATCTAATAGGAATTATACTTAGTTCAAGCCTTAGTTCATTTAGTAAATGATGTAAGTAAAATACGAGTAACACGTCGTGTGTACACTCAGGGTTGCCACCCGTTTTTATAATAATTTGTACTCTATACGTATAAGTTTCAATCGAATCCATTCAGTAGTTTCTGAGATTCGCCTGGAGAAACAGACAGACAAAAAAATTAAAAACATTGAAAAGTGTTCTAATACTATTTTAACATCGCCCCCTATTTGTTTTTCGTGAACATATTCGATGTACAGACACGCGTATTTTACTGTTTTATTACATGTATAAACTAGCTGCGCCCCGCGGTTTCACCCGCGTCAATCTCGATCCCGTGGAAAATCATCCCATGGCATCATGTAAAAACTTTCCTGTGGTAATCCAAGTTACCCTCTACGTGTGTGCCAAATTTCATAAAAATCGGTTCTGTAGTTTTCGCGTGAAGAAGTAACAAAAAAAAACAAACAAATAAACAAAGAAACAAACAAACAAACATACAAACTTTCGCATTTACAATATATATAAATAATGTACTTTAATTAATAACAGTTTCTATTACAAGTTGTATTTGCAGGTCGCCTGAACTCAACTCATATTACATTGCATCAAAAATGTAATTCTATGTAAATGCTACATGTATGAGTATGTATGATGCATGTACATGTTTCTCTATCGTCGTGACATTTGTCATTATTAATTATTTTGTATGTCTCTAGAACTGTGTATTTATTGCACGATATTTCATAACATTCTTAATGTGACTTCACAGTTTCATAATATTATGTGTGAAATCTATATTTAATTATATATTGTATCTTTTCTTCAGCTACGTATGTTAATGAAGATTTGAATATTCTGATATGTTTGTACTTATAATCATTTAACTGTATTTAATACTGTGTTTACTGAAGATTTTTTTTTTAGTATAAGGAAGTAAACGAGAAATCGGAGTCGTTTTTATGAGTACCGACACCCATAGACATCTGTATATAGATGCGCTGCCTCCCTTCCTTCTCCTCCCTCCATGGGCCACCGGCTATTTGTACACCACACGAAACGCCACAGCTGTTATTTTACGCCGGTTTCCTGTAGGCGAGAGGTACCTCCCCGGTCGTGTCGACCCAATTCGGCTGCATGCATGCATGCAGCGTGGCACTACCTCTTACTACCTCTTACTTATTAAAGATAAATGCATAATATCGTGTTAGAAGTGTTCTTTTTTATAGAGGGCAAACGAGCAATCGGAGCTGTTTTCATAACTACATCATAAGAGGTTGTACAGATGCGTTGCTCTCCCCCCTCCACACCATGGGTCACCGGCTACTCACAAGCCTCGCGAAACACGACAGCGTACCTCTCGACCTTTACAGAAGTACCTCCCGGTTGTGGCTTTCAATACCGTAGTTCAAGGTCTCAATTCTGTTCACTGGCCCTTTTTTATACCGCTGTGGTGGAGTGCCCCGGATCTATCAGCAACTGGACACAGCTCTGGCCCCAATGTGTAGGGGTCGGGAAGTGTATCTGTTCTCTCTGCCAGCCCCGAGGAGCTGGCGAGAAAACGTGCAGTTTTGTTCTTTTTCAGCATGAGGCAAACGAGCGATCGGAGCCATTTTCATGACAACCGACGCCCATAGACATCCGCATAGTGACTATACGAATGCGTTGCCCTCCTCATCCTCCCTCCATAAGTCTGGTATAAGCCATAGTTGTTGTTGTTATTACATTATTAGTAAAGAGGTAGTGCCACACTGCGTGCTTGCATGCAGCCGAATTGGGCCGGCCCGAACGGGGAGGTACCTCTCGCTTACACGAGACCGGCGTAAAGTGACAGCTGTGCTGTTACGTTTCGTGCGGTGTGTATGTAGCCGGTGGTCCATGGAGGTGGGAGGAGAAATGAGGGCAGCCTATCTGTATAGCCTCTGCGGATGTCTGTGGGCGCGTCGGTAGTCATGAAAATGGCTCCGACTGCTTCTTTGCTAATACCATAAAAAAATGTTCATCATTTTACATCCTGACTGCTGTTGACGATGATGATTACGTAAGCACCAGGTTCTAATAGAGTGATCAGTGTGGAAATAATCACTGAGGTAATAAGTTGCGTCGACGTAATCACTGCCGTGGACGGAGGATCAGGGCCGTTTGTCGTCTTTGTTGCATTATCAATGTAATCATTCATTATATATACTAGCTGCGCCCCGTGATTTTGTCCCGTGGAAATCAGGGGATGTAATGTACTGGGTTATTGTTCTCAAACCTAGATAGGCCACGGGAAACTCGCAAGATGCTCACAACGTTCGTACGAGTGGGAGGTCGGTCTCTCTTCTAACACTCGCGATCCCATCCCGTCCCCCACCACTCGGTCCCACCGCTGCGTCCTGTTGCGTCGCCAGGATCAAAGCGACAACTACAAACTCAACGTTTAAAATCGTAGGAAGGCGAAGGGAAAGGCTAAAACTGGGTTAAAATCAACGAATTTAATCAGAAGAAAATGAGAGGAGTAATAAGAATATAGCTTTAATATGTATGGGCTTAGATTCTTATTACTAACTTTAATGTGTATGGGACTTATCTTGTCTTTTACAGCGTAATTTCAGCGTGCTTACTCTTGACAGACGATCCTATTTGAAATTTTAAGAGTACCCAGCGCCGGATAAAGGAACTTATGTGGACCGCAGCCTCAGGCCCAATAAGGCTTAAGGGCCTTAAGATCATTTTTGTACATATACGATGCTACAGCTACGTGCTTGTCGACGAACATTTTAGTTAGGAACTAGGTGTGATAACTGAACAATGCTCGCGGCACGCGACCGGCTACTGTACGGATGACCTTCCCGGTCAGGTCACCGTCTTCATACACGAGACCCGAACTAATATTATAAATGTGGATATTGGTTTGTTTGTTACGCTTTCAGGAAAAAAATCCTCCGCCGATTGTTATGAACCTTTGTATCTACACGTATTTTTAGAAATGTTAAAAAGACGTAGGACTTTTTAATGAAAAATAATAATTTCAGAGCGAGCGAAGCCGCGGTTAAAAGGTAGTATTTCAGCAGATTTTTTAGTAATTTCGAAACTTTAACCTTTTTAAATAAAAGGTGTCAAATAGATTAGAATACTGAACTGTTTTCACAACAACTGGCAGCAATAGCACTTAGTCCGTTCGAAAAAACTCTTTAGGCAATTTTTTTCTGCTGCACAATCCTCCAATTTACATGAACATTGTGGAAGCACGTTCTGTAGATACACTCTCACAAAAAACAACATGGCGGACCTGTCAAATTTAGTAGCCATGTTTTTTCGTCGCATATCTCTTGGGTATTTGATGTGATTGGATAATCATGACATTTTTTATCAAATATAATTGGTATATATGACAAAAAAGCCCCATAGGTATGTGCTCACATTTGCGTGTTAAAATTGCGACCTTTTTTTACACCGTCCTACCGGGTACTTGTAGCTATTATGTGGTCAACGGTCACGCAATCACCTCGCCAGATAGCTCGTTATTGTATTGTAATTATACATTTCCCAAACATGAAATAAAAAGACGTCAGAAACGCAATCATTTATTTGTTGAGCGAATTGATGTTTCACAATGCAATCGGCGTCGTCGCTCGTTCTTTATGATCAACAGCGATACATTGCGGGTAAAGACTAGACATTTCAAAATGTACACATACATAAGTGGCAATGTACCGGTCACCAGATAGATGTAACAATAGATCGCTATAGCAAATGATCTTGTCTGCGGGCGTCGTTCGTTCTATTTGATCATACAGCAATACATTGCAGACAGAAGCTGAGATATGTTCGATTGATTACGTACATAAGGGGCAATGTACCACTCATCCGAAGGGCGTCACAATGGCTACAGCACTTGGTACAAAGTTTTGCTCAATATTAGACATTAATTGACAAGTGTTGGGATACGTTTTCCTGTTCCTAGTGTTACGTAACTTGTTACATAACACCTGGTGAAGTAAAAGGGCCGCCACCAGCATGGTCATCATGGTTTACGAAGCCGTGGTATGTGCTCTTTAAATAAACGCTGAAACCGTTGATTTTCGAATTGCTTCCATTCCGGAATAATAAGGACGAATTTGGCTACCGGATATGAAGTTGCGTTCCAAAAATCACAGCAAGTACTGGTCAGTTATCAAATTTATACTGTGGTAACGAATTTGACAGTTAATTTAAAAATTTGAATATATTTCGTATGGAACGAATTTGAAAATTTCAGCTTCAGTAGCGTTCCATCCAAACGTAGTTTATTGAAACCGGTCGAAAGTAGTCTTACATCGTTTGGCATGTAAAAAATATAAAACGTTACAGGATACAGATGTAAAGAACCTAGCCCTAGTCGTGTGCTTTGGGAATCCCGGCATTCTCCATCACCGCAAAAAACAAAGGCGAGCGCCTGGCAACAGCACTGACTCAAATGATACTGAACGGATATGAAATGAAAGAAAAGTGTATTCCCGAGATACTTTTATATTTCCCCGTATTTGCGCATATGGTGCTTGCGTTAAATAGCAGATAATAAGCTTAATTCCATTTAAACTTAGGTATTAATATTATATTGTGTTCGAAGTGTGTTCCTAGTAGGTTTTGTCAACCTGTGTTAGGATTCGCTCTCCTTACTTGGAAAACACGACAACCAGTGAAACAAAGTCAGCGGGTCTTCTTTGTTGCAGTGATTGTAAGAAATAAAAGTGTGTGTTAGCCTTGTTTACAACTCAGACACAGACTTCAATGTTATATCTGTGTGTCACTGTCATGCGACCCACCTCAGATTACCAGGTTACACGACAGCGGCGTTAACTGACAGCTGTGCTGTCGCGTTTTGTGCGGAGTGTGAGTAGCCGATGGCCCATGGAAGTGGGAAGAGAAAGGAGGCCAGCGCTTCCGGCTATGCGGATGTCTATGGGCGTCGGTCGTCAGGAAAATGGCTCCGACTACTCGTTTGCCCCCTTGATCATAAAAAAAAAAAGATTATCAGGTGTTCTCGTTTAGATTGTACTGACTTTTCACATGATATCCAAACTCTGAAAAAAAAATACAAGAACAGCATAAGTGTATAAATAATAGGTTAAATAAAACACATACACAATGCGAATTTCCAAGGGTGTAGGTACCGGAGAAGAGAAATGCTGACATACCATGATCAGATTGATCGCGTTTTGTCAGAAGCAGTCTAGAAGCTTCCAAACTGGCGTGATTGTGTGAAAAGAATATTTGGAGGATAAGTAAGGATCGCTCTCTCTGGCGACCCCGCAAGGGACCTAGAGAGTTTTGACGTTGATACATATATTGCATAATATTTATGCGATATGCCCAGATAACATGCGGAACACAAGCTTATCTTAAACATAGATAACACTATTATTGTCGCATTGTTATATTTTATTGCAATATTGAGTTCTGAGTGCATTAGCTTTGCTATTGTTAATAAATAGATGCAATAAACAGTAATAAATAAATTGGATTTGATTTGTTTACCGCACGGTTACATCATAGTGTCCACGTGAACAAATCCTATTAATATTATAAATGCGAAAGTTTGTATGTTTGTTTGTTACTCCTTCACGCAAAAACTGCTGAACCGATTTTCATGAAATTTGGTACACACATAGAGAGTCACATGGATTAGCACATAGTTTTTGTCCCAATAAAATGTTCCTGATGCCATGGGATCGAAATTTGCGCGGGTGAAACAGTGGGGCGCAGCTATATATAAACATGGGTGGAAAAAACAACTTTAACGTATTTTATCGCGGTTTATTTATTTCACAAGCCCGAAGTTTTAGAAGCTTTACAGCAACCGTGGTCGCGGGACGCGGAAATGGTGAAGCTGCTGAAATGTCAGTCGTGT
>LUGF01004675.1:89796-104332 GCA_001625245.1 Calycopis cecrops | reverse complement strand
ATTGTTGCAGACGAACTTCGTCCTCATACTCTCTCTGTCCTGCCTCATTTGGGTGAAGGCTACCTACTCGCGACAGGGTAAGTAATTGATTTCTCTCGATCATGCAACAAGCGCGTGCAGATGTCGTGACTGCATACATTTGTTTACAAAACACTTCATTGATCTATTTGTGGTGAGGAGCAACGAACTCGTGGTGGTATTGGTTCTGATTCAGATGGGATGACGGAATCCTATGTTTGACTATGGTTTTATATGGTATAGAAAGGTAAACGAGCAAGTCTATTGCTGACTGCCGACGCCCATAGACATCCGCACAATTTGGCTACAGGTTACTCAGAAACCGCACACAGATGTCACTTCACGACGGTGTAATGTTATTGGTAGATCTTTTTGAATATTGTGTGAATCCGGTGGCGCATTGTCGCATTGGGCGACAGAAGAAAGAGGGCAACTCGCCTACATAACCATTACAGATGGAGTGACTGTCTAATAATACTTTGTGGTCCGCCTGGGACTCGAACCCTGGACCTCAAGGTCTGTACCTAAAAATGCTAAGTACTAGAGTCTGGACGATAAAATAGCCATAAACACGTAATCCTTGGTTGTTGTCTACCTAAATATTTATGTTTTTGTTTTCTCTCACACACACACACACACAAGGTTGTCTGGAAGAAAAAGACCTATAAGCAAAGTCCGCCTTTTATGTGCATAAAATATTGTCTAAAATTACTTTTAATATTTTATTATTTGTATATGATTTGTGTACACAATAAAGTATATTTCATGTCATTTCATCCTGTGTTTTCTTTTTCCGGACTTAAGCTTATGCTTCTGGTAGTAAAAAAGGCCCGTGCAGCTTCCACTTGCCGCTATAAGTGTTCGTCGACGAGACTAGGTTAGAGATCAAATCCTCCTTGGTAGTCTGACGGGTGAAAAGACTTGTGTACAGTACGCAAAAAATACTTTATTATGAAATCGTTTAGTTAATTTTACTAGCAAGTAAAAACAGCACGCTGTGGCATGGGTGTCCTTGTACACCGTCGTCCACCTCTACACACTTTTTTCCTTATTTACCACAAAGTAGATCATCTTTTGCAGAATATAAATATGTAGGTCGCTTATCCTTATAAGTACACAAATCTTATATGTGGATCATGTAAGCAGACTTTATATCAGTGATCATGTGAAGGTAGCTTAACAATCAGTTTTTTTTTTTTTTTTTAGATAGATATTACGCTGAGGACTGAAGTTCAGTGCAGCTTCATCGATACAACAATCAGTTATAATCTTATTTTGAAGTGCTCCAGCTGTAGAAGAAAAGTTAAACTAGAAAAAAAATGTTACAGACAGCTTCAGAAGTGCTTTTGACTTCAACTAAACTAATGTAGACTATTTGACATTAATTTTTAATTACTTCCTACTTCTCCTTTTTTCTTCTGATTAAATTCGTTGCGGGTCCCAAGACAGATATAGCTTTTCCCTCGGGCTCCTGAGTTCATATCAAAGGCTCAAGAGTGGTTGCCGCTGTCGATCCTGGCGACACAGAAGTACGGTAAGAACGAATGGTGGGCCAAGCCCCGTTTTAAAAATATTTACCATTAAACATTTCGTTGAAAAAACGGTTTCAAAATTATTGAATAAACGCGAAAGTTTTGCCCGCTGGCAATTAATTAATGGAATTAGGCTTCACCTAGCGAATTCCCTTGACACATAATTTTTACGATTTGCCAGCATTATCGCGATCTATTCATTTTTAATGTTCAGTTCACGGTTTATCCTCGTTCTTGCATCTATTATTGAACTTAGCTCAATTTTTCTCCATTCACAGTTTTCAGCTCAGCTAAGGGGTAATAGAGCAGTCAGATTTTAATTACAGACACCCATAAACATCCGCATAGAAGTTATTGAATTGGTTCACCATATTCACGCCTTTAGTACAGGCCAGGAACGAGGATCCTCTTCGCCGAGGCCAGCCAGTCGCTGGAGGGATCCTGTTGCTTGCAGATCTGGGACCCTCCAATAAAGGCGGCTGAAGGCGTCCGCAGGGGTGTAGTCAGTGTGGTGCATCCCCGTTTACGAGCCCGACACTGCACCCGGTAGAGCCACCCGTGCGTGTGGCATGTGTAAAGGCCATTCCCCTGCGTTACCATAAATAACAGCTCCATTCCGCTAAACAAAATTGACATCTACTATGGAGTCAGTTGCAGGTACGCGACATGGCAAGAAGCCTGGCTTGACAGAGGCCCTAGTCGCTAGTGCCCCTCCTATAGGAGGATATTAATATTCATTAGTTGCTTTGTGAGGGAGTCCACTTAGTATGTCCTGCGCACAAAGCTCGTCTCCACAGAGACGCCCCAGTAGCCGAAACTCGGCTAGGACGACATTTTTAATAAATATTTACTCGAAAAAAATACCCTGCTGTCCTTCCGAGTTCTGACGACATAAAAATGATGACAAAAGAGTTTTTATTTATTTTTATCTTATTGTGTTGCCTCACTAACTTGTTGTTGCTCCCGTGAATTATCTTTGGCGGTCAACCTGTCATTAGATGTACTTCCGCGACATCTCGCGTTACCCTTCAACTGCAAAACACGGTTACGTAAAAATGGCGTTCCGTACACTACACAGAAAGTGCTAACGGAATATTTTAACGGCCTTTTTACCTACTACGTCAGGAGGAGGTTGTGAACGTGGTGTCTGGCATTCTCGGCGAGGACTACATCCACCAGTCTGTCAGTTTTCTGGCTGCTGCTGATGATAATATACAATACTAACTGCGCCTGGCGGTTTCACCCGCGAAAATTTCGATCCCGTGGAAAATAGAAAATTATCCCATTGCATTCCATAGGAACATTTTTTCGGGATAAATACTATCCTATGTGTTAATCCAAGTTAATCTCTATATGTGAGCAAAATTTCATGACAATCGGTTTACCAGTTTTTGCGTGAAGGAGTGACAAACAAACAAACATACAAACTTTCGCATTTATAATGCTAACTAGCTGCGCCACGCGGTTTCACCTGCGTAAATTTCGATATTGTGGAAAACCTTTCCATGGCATCCCATAGGAACATTTTTTTGGGATGAAAACTATCCTGTGTTAATCCAAGTTACCCTCTATATGTGTGCCAAATTTCATGAACATCGGTTCAGCAGTTTTTGCGTCAAGGAGTAACAAACAAACAAACAAACAAATAAACATACAAACTTTCACATTTATAATTTTATTAGGATAAAAGAATGCGAAGAATGCTCTCAAGCCCCGCAGTTCCCCCGATTTCGCCCTAATATCGCGACATCGGGGGTGGTGCGGGGGTGGAGAGCGGGGAATGGAATTTTTGCCAGGTTCTAACTTACCGCGTCCGAGTAGAATGTAAGTACATTTAGTAAGAGGTAGTGCTATACTGCATGCATGCATGTAGCCGAGTTGGGTCGGCACGACCCGAGAGGTACCTCTCGCGAGACGGGCGTAAAGTGACAGCTGTGCAATCGCGTTTCGTGCGGTGTGTAAGTAACCGGTGGCCCACGGAGGTGGGAAGAGGAAGGATGGTGCATCTGTATAACCTCTGTGCGGAATTGTCTATGGGCGCCGATAGTCAGGACAATGGCTCCGACTGCTCGTTTGTCCCCTTATACTATTTAAAAAAAATAATAATAACGTATAGGTATATTATGTTGAATCCTTTGTTCCCTGCTACAATCCAAAGATATGACATATTTGAACGATATCGTAACAACGAGTACATCTTGATAACGCGGTGCCTTTGTACATTTTAAACAGTCGGGTTTTCACTTTGAGGGGTTATCATGTGGGCGAGAGGTACTTCCCCGGTCGTGCCGGCTTAGCTACAACATGCGTCAGCGTTTATTATAACACAAGTCACTTGCATTATTTATAAAATCACATGATATATAAATAAAAGCAATTTATGACCAACTTCCTAGAAGCGAGTTCAAATATTTTTGTTTTATTCAAATTATTTACTTCAGTTTCGCTTCCGCGTCGGTTTTTCTCGGTTGGAACGTATTGTGGTCTCACAGATTGTATTATATAACTGATTTATTATTATTTGTATATGGAAATTATTCTCTTGACGAAGGCCGGCGGTGGTAACTCGGGAAAGCGGAGTATGTTGCGCCCTAGGTCGTGGGTTGTCCCCCCGCAGTTGCTGCCAGTTTGACGTGGTGGTGGGCATGCGTGCCTCTGTGGTTCCCAAGACTATGCTGAACAGGGCTACTCATACCGAAGTACGGACAGGGTCGGGGGAGAGGCCATTTATTATACCTAAGCCGTGGTTCTCGCTATCGAGAATGATACAAAAGTGGTCCCTGGCCAAGAAAATGTTGGGAAACCCTTTAGAGACTAGCCAACTGTGCACTGACAGGAAAAATTATTTAAATTAGGAAAAAACGGCTTAACGAACTCTCCGAGGCACAGGGATGATACACGTCCAACTTCCCGACTTCGGACTCTTGTTAGATTGAAAAATACCAATGACACTTTTTGGTCCGACCCTGGACTCGAACCCGCGACCTCGGGATCTGTGGTTCAACATGATTACCACTAGACCACAAGGCAATCAAAATCTACTAAGTGACCATAGATATCCATCACTACATACATAAAATTCTCATGTTACAATGTTAATTATCATACTCCACCGAAACATCGACCGATGCTCATGAAATTTTGTGCTTATTTTGAAGGTCTAAGAATCGGTAAAGATCTATTTTTCATCTCCATATTTCCACAGGATCGAAACTTCGGCGTGTGAAACCGCGGAGCGCGGCTAGTAATACAACTATCGTCCTTGACAAAGACCTGTCGTGTAAATCTTTCACTTTTATCCTCCTGCGCAACGCTTGGTAACTGGTATTTCCCCGGATGTGAAGAGACAGTTTGGGTGCACGCCAGATGGAAACTATGACTCACCTGATATTATTATACAAAGTGTTTTAGATTTTATCCATGACTACCATCGCCCCGCGGCATCTCTTACAACTCAACTCCCATTGGTCGTAGAGTAAATGGGCGTTTTAAAAATTGGACCAGTTCCTGAAATTTGCGCGAAACCAAACAAACTCTACATTATAAGTATTGTAAGAGGTAGTGCCACACTGCATGCTTGCATGCAGTCGAATTGGGCCGGCACGACCGGGGAGGTACCTCTCGCTTGTACACGAGACTGGCCTAAAGTGACAGCTGTGCTGTCGCGTTTCGTGTGGTGTGTAAGTAGCCGGTGGCCCATGGAGGTGGGAGGAGAAAGGAGGGCAGCGCATCTGTATAGCCTCTATGCGGATGTTTGTGGGCGTCGGTAGTCATGAAAATGGCTCCGGCTGCTCGTTTGCCCTCCTATATCATAAAAAAAAAATGTATCTAAAACATTTTTATAACACCTTTATATTTTAAGTAGCTTATTTATATTACTAAAAGGCAAAGGACGATCTAGAAAGATGGCTGGATACATGAAGTAAATAAATAGTTGAAAAGGACTGGAACGGGACAGCTCGTCATTGACGAAGTTGGAAACTGTTGGAGAAAATCAATCATTTATGTTTCAAACGAACAATAAATTAATAATAATAGGTAATTAAGGATGTCAATAAAAGGCTTCGTCATTATTATTATTACAATAATCTTATTTATATTATGTTTTTTTTGTTTAGATTATTACATATGCAAATAAACACAAGAGGACTGGTTGAAGGTCGGAGGTCCAAAGGTTGCCGGAAACACATTATCAGTGATACAGATGAGATGTAAATGAGGAGGCAACTGTTGATGCGGCTATATGTCGAGGGAACTTTACAAGACTGCATAATGCTAACGTATCGTGTAGAACTAGCAGGCAAGTACACCAGCGAGTCGTGCCTGTTGTGAGAGATCATCTGAACTTCCTCCGAAATATCCATCACTTCATACCTGTGTTATGTGAAAGTTCCTACTCAGTAGTGCTGGTACGATTAGGCTGAAAACTATTGCATTACTTTTTACTCAAGGATTTATCATTATCATTTCTCTCATAAATAGATAAAACTTAAGTCCAAAAAAATGTATAATAATATTGTTTTCCTAGCTCTATATAGCTTTAGCTATGGCGGCCATCTAGACAACTGCACAGAACAAATTGTAGAGTACTAGGGTGTGGGCAGATACTAGATCTCTCTCGGTTCCCTCTTCCCCCAGCCCTATTACGACGGGACGATAGTCCGACTCGAAAAGAAAATCAGGCGCAGGACCGTCCTGTTTAAGACAAAGGAGTGAACCACCATCATATGTCTGACTTTGTTTCTCTGTTTTATCGGGCGTTACTAAAAATTTAGTAATCCAATAACACTTTTTTGTACCGACTCAGAACTCGAACCCTTACAATCTGTGTGTGAACAGCCCTACCACTACACCACTAAACAGTCCCACACTCGTAAGCTGTGCAGCTGTAAACGTTGGTCCAACTAATTATTCTCTCATTATACTACAGTTATCTGATCCATGTAAATGTAAGCCACGACTAAATGCCGCCGCATATCAAACAGAACGATTCTTCTAGAACATGTACTTTTACAGCGCGTTATGTAATAACTTCGACTCATCTGAGCCGAGGTAGTCGTGTAGCTGGAGCGGCAGTAGGCCCGCGCGTTAGCAACCGTATTTTTTTTTTAGATAGATCTACGCTAAGGGCTGAAGGCCAGTGCAGGTTCATCTGTATGAGAGGCGAGTGCCCTAAGGTAGCTCGAGCCTCTGTATTTGTGGTCGATGGGGGTGCAGACCCCCCCTTCTTTCCCAGCTAGTCTGGGAGGAGGCAAACCGGAATATTGCGATTAATAGGTTATACTATTATTATCTTGGCCAGGAGGACAGCGGGTGTCCTCCTCTCCCCACCTCTGACGGAGGGGAGCAGCACACGCGTGGCAGCTAAAAATGGCCGACACGGGTCTTGAGCTAGAAGAGCTCTATGAGCTATCATGACTGGGTAGCAACCGTAGCTTCAGCTTCTCCTTATATATTGCGTGATGGGATACATACTTCGAGTTTGCCTAGGGACGTGTACGATATAGTTACGCCAATAATCCTATAGGAATGGAAATTGAGGGACTACACTTGTGTCTGCCCCCGCCGCACACACTTGTGGATGGCACATGACTCGATGCAGTTTAGCAAACTCTAGATAAAGCAAATTTTCATGTTTTCCTGCATGGGCAAGCGACGATGACTAAATCAATTGCGCATGGATAATAGATAAAATATTTTCACTCTATATTTAGTAAAGGTAATTTCATGATAAACTGCAGTCGCTCAGCACCGGTACAGCTAGAGAGGTAGAGAGGTCACTATTGGCTAAGGTATTGCGAATTTATAAAGGAGAGCAACATGCACATTCAGATGTCATTGGACATTTTAGTCACCAAAGGGCTCCCATGGCTGATTTGACTCTTTATGCCATAAAACCATTTTGAATTTTAGGGCGAAGCCAAACGAGCGTAATTTTATGAGTTCTAAGTCGCGTATTTTCTGTCGCGTAATTTCTGCTGCATTCAGTTTCATACAAAAATGCAGTTTGTACCACACGACGACGCAAAATGAGTTGTCTGCCGACTCACACGCACAAACTCGACCGAATTTCTGTCGGGGCGAGGGAGGGGCGGGGATCCATCGCACTTGATGACACAAACACCCCGTACTAACGCTCAATAGTAACTGAATAAATTACGTCCGTGTGGCAGCTCCAAAGAAATTCAGTTGGCCCGGCCGAAATTCTGCAACTCACGACTGAAAAAATTACGCCCGTGTGGCTCCAGCCTTATCTGACTTAGCACTCTCGGCCGTTGCATACATAACACGTCACATAACCACTGTTAGCATGCACCGTGCATGTATTATTGTACAGTAATGATGACATTGAAGATCTGTATTAATTAGTCTTTGATGTGATCGTTATCTGAGCTGGTATTTATGTGTTGTATCTGAGAGATTAGTTTTTATTTATATACGAAGATAATAGATAAATCTATAATTAGTATCACATAATGGTAAACAGAGTAGGTATATAGTAATAGCTTTATCACTTGATATTGTCATGGTATGGTGAGCATAATATAACGAAACGGTAGAACGCAATATTGTTAAGTTCCTTAGCATATTTCTTACCTTCCTCCTCTCCTACGAGACGCGACATCAATGATTATTTCTATAGCTGGCCTAATATACATACATAGGACATAATATTTCAGACAAATCACGACATGTAGGGTCCTAGTCTAGTCCTAGATATCCAGACTAAAAGAAAAAAAATCCCTAGGTCTGCATGGTCATCACGTGTGAATAAAATTGGTGGATATTTCTATTGACACTGCTTAGAGGCAGGGCTGGATTTACGCATAGGCCCTCGCCTAGGGCGCCACGATTCGGGAGGCGGCTTTATTTTAGAATTAACAATTTTCTTTGTATTGTTTAAATTGTGACTTAATAATTGTGAATCAGAATGCATAGAATTTTGTTCATCAAAAAGGGCGCCGTATCAGACCAGAGCAGTCTTTCCCAAAGTGGGCGATAACGCCCTGTTGTGGGCACTAGATGCTCAAAAGAGAGGCGGTAAGGGGCCAGAAACGACATAATTGTCTTTGAATATCAAGGTGTAATAACTAATAAGGGGGCGATACGAAGTAACTGATTTTCAAAGTGGGCGTTAGACGAAAAAGTTTGGGAACCTATGGCTTAGAGGTAAAGAGGTATTTGCTCCGTGGTAAACATTGTAAACGCGAACGGAGCAAAGACATGATGTAAATACCTAAATAAAATGAATCGTAGATAATATTAAAAAACAAGTCAAGGTCTGCGCATGTTTTATTTAACATAAATGTGACCGTTTCGTGGTAAAAATGGTCCGCGTTAAACTGTTAACTGCGCAATGAACTAATTGCATTGTTGTTAGTAATTTGCATGTTGTACCTACTGCGTATCTGTGCAGATATACGCAGTATGAGTGGGCGCACGGTTGCCATGGTAACGAGGAGCAGGTGTACACAGTAGGAGTAGGCGCACTGTTGCCATGGTAACGAGGAGCAGGTGTCATTAGAACCTATGGGGTAAATGTAGAAGATTCAAAAACATTACAAGCTTATAAGTGTAGTTCGTTACATACTAAATGTACACAGGCCCCGCAGATAAAAGTTTGGCAACAATTCAAGACTTCTGACTGGAGTGATATGTTCTGGCACGTTCTGGTGCGGGGATACAGCTCTTCCCCTGAATTAAGGGCAAACGGCCACCAGAGCTTCCACAGAAGTAATCTGACGCGTCTTTCTCCGCCAATAGGTTGTGACTGAATACCAATGGTTGCTTAGTGGGTATTCGGCGGTTTTTCTGTGCCACGCATACCACTAACCACCGGGCTCTCCTCGGTTCCACAACAGGCACAAAAACATTTTCCTAACATTGAGTTATATGTACTACGTAGTAATAATAACTCAATGTTTCCTAATTAAAAAAAAAAATATTTTTATTTTTTATTTGATTTTCCGATGTACATTACTAGTATATCATAGTAGCATAGTAATTAACTAATTAACTGCGAAATAATACGTATTTTATTTGTTTTATTTTTGCATTTACGGCCATAAATTAAAACATCTTAAATTCATTAGTGCCGCAAGTCACATGTCATACTTATACTACGCCATGACGTAGACAGAGAATACTGTCTACGACGCCATGAATGTGAGTTAAGTTTATTAATCTGTGGTGTGAGTCCCTCAGGTGACATTACTGCTTGAAAATACTATTATTATTTATTTCTGATATCTATGCTGCTTGTAGCCAGATCTTACCTCACAGTCTGCCATATTAGTTATTTATTACATACCAACAACATATTTTAATTTAATTTAAATGTGTGGTGCGTCATTTAAAGAAAAAACTTCTTTTTTGCTAGTAAGTAAAAAACTAACAATAATAATTGCTAAGCGAAAAAGGGCATGTAATTAATCGTGTCTTAATTATTTTAATTACTTATTTACTTCAAACACGTGTAAAGGTGTTTTGTTACTAGGTGCCTGCTGAAAAACAGTTTTTAGGGTTCCGTACTGAAAAAGGATACACGGACACTTATAGGGTCAATGAAATTCGTATGAAATACTGATACATATAAATATAATATATACTTATACGAAAAATATTTCAAACTTATAGTTCAGATAATATAATACACTAGCTATGCCCCGCGGATTCACCCGCGTTGAATTTCTAAGAAATCCATATTAACTTCAACACCCTATTTCATCTCCTTAGGGGTTGAATTTCTAAAAATTCTTAGCGGATGCCTACGTCATATCATCTACCTGCAAGCTAAATTTCACCCCGATCCGTCCTGTGGTTTGGACTGTGCGTTGATAGATCAGTATGTCAGCCACTGAGTTTTGTATGTAGGTATAGATAGAAACTGTAGGTGCGACCGTAAGGTATCTCTGGTTTGCCCAATGAGCGGTTTATTTTGTTTTATTTATTTATTCTGTATGTACAATTAAATTTATTAAGGGCCGGTTTTTCAATCGTCAGATAAAAATTAACCCTAGGAACAAATTATACCCATCGCACTTAAACACGAAATAAAAAATGAAACAGAGATAGTTTATTCCCATGGTTATATTTTATCTGAGGAGTGAAAAATGGGCCCTTAGGTTAATTAACATAAGTTAATTGTAGGTTTTAACGATTAGTCTACTGTCTACGTTCCTAACGATGTCTGCTTGTAGTAGATTCGAGAGTACAATTACGTAGACTATTCAACGACTCTTGTGATATTGATATTCAAAAACACATGTCGACTAACCAGACCGCAAACCGCAGAAGCCATAAATGTAGCCAATATGAGCCTGCAGCGCATTTGGAAGCAGGAAAGTGTTTATAGTTACAATTTACAAGTTTTTCCTGTTGGACGTGTGGGCTAGTGATGCGACTCGAGTCACGTTTTTACCCGAGCCATTCAAGTCAGTTTGTCAAACTCGTACTCGAGTGAAAAAAAATCCTACTTGAGTGAACTTGCACTCGAGTTACCGAGTGAACTTGTGTCACCGAGTGAACTCGTCGCGTCGAGTACACTCGAGTCGCCGAGTAAACTCGTCACTCGAGTGACATTTTTACTCGAGTGACTTTTTTACTCGAGTGCAACTCGAGTGAGGGAACAATGTTACTCGAGGGACTCGAATCGCAAATTCCTACTCGAGTCGCATCACTAGTGTGGGCTGCCCGGGGCGGGTACAGGCTGGCACGAGGTGTGTTAACACAGAGCTGTCATGTGTCACAATGTGACATACGATACGGCTAGACCGATTCTCATGAACTTTTGTATGCATAGGTAAGTCCGAGATTCGGCTAACATCTATCTTTCATCTCTTACGCGGGTGAAACCGCAGGGGGGAAACTAGTATGTCATAAATTACTTGATAAACTTACATTATACGCTATCATCTGCAGCTATACGTTTTATGGCCTCCGCACACTTATCAACTCGAGAAAGGGATCGTAAACGCCTCGCCTAGAAAACCGAAGACGATACGATTACGTTACGCTTCCCATTAGTGTGCGTTGCAGTATGAAGTTACAAAGAATACTAAGCGGCTCGAGGTGAGTTTGTTTAGTTGTTGTCTGAGAGAGATATAGAGTTGACTTTAGTTTGCATACTAATACTACGAAGAGGAAAGGTTTGTTTATTAATATAAGGGGGCAAACGAGCAGTCGGAGCCATTTTCATGACTACCGACATCTATAGGTACCTACACATTCGCATACAGATGCGTTCCCCTCCGTCCTCCTCTCCATGGGCCACCAGATACTTACCTACACAACGAATGTATCGCGACAGCATGTTACGCAGTTACGTCACGTTACGTCCGCCTAGAACATTGGTGGCTTGGCCCTTTGGAGTACTGTGGCTAGGGGTCAGGGTGGGAACCGGACCCCATTGCACGATTCCATGTCGTAGTAGGAACTGTTCAGAGGCAGTCGAAGTCCCCAAGGAGAAGTCTGGCCTCTTCGCTAAGGCCAACCTGTCGCTGGATGGATCCTGTGGCTTACAGATTCGCGACCCTCCAATTATAGCGGCTGAAGGGTACACAGTCGGTATAACACTAAGTGTCGAGTCAGAGATAGGTCTGGGGGGAGCCCGAGCACAGATTATTAAACGTAAACCCAGGCTCCTAGATATCATACATAGGTAAATGTATACCCCTGCGTAATCAAAAAAAAACCTATTAGTACTGTACTGTACTGTACTGGTAACTTCGACCAACTAAACCTTGCTGAATGTTAATTTGTTAATCAAATCGAGCCAACAACGACTTCTGTCTGTTATGTCTTCTTCTTCTTCTTCGTGCACTTTTTTTTTTTAATGTGGTACAGGGTACTTGGGTTATATATGCCCGCTCCAGTGCTGCGCCAGTTCTACGCCCTTGGCATTAGCGCTCATGACGTCAATGAGCGTGCATGGTTGAGGACTGGAGGGGCAGATCAGGATATGGTCCATTGTTTGTTCCGGGGCTCCGCAGTCACACTGGGTCTGGCTCGGATCTGTTATGCCCCACTTTGCCAGGTTCGTTCGGCAGCGACCAACCTGGGTTCTCAGTCTATTTTATTGTCCTCCACACTGGCCATGGTAGATTGTGGCCAGGAGGAAGACATTGTCTGTTATGTTAGAGCCTAGAAAAAGGCATAATAGTCTTCTCTTTCTGGAGATCTTCGTTAATAGCACGAGAGAGCACCTAAATATCTTGTACGAAGTCAAGAACAGCACTTACTACTACTACCAGGCGTCCGTCACTCGCTCGAGGTCACGCGCTTTATACCTACGGCTCGGGCTATCTTCGAAGATATCGGCGACACAGGGCCGTCGCACGCTCGAGCGTTCACATATTGTGCACTAAACGATTTTCGCGTTTAGTAAAAAATGCCGAAACCAAGTAACAATTGTGAAGTGCATGGGTATAAAAGAAAAAAAAATTGAAAATCGTACCGCGTTTAGATGCACGTATTATAATATTTTTTGTGTTTTGATGTGTTAGATACCTATTTATTATTATACGTAATAGGTATATTTCCAAATACTTACTTTTTCAAATACTTATTCAAGTTTCTACCTGTTTATTAATATCGAGTAAAGAGTGCTTAAACATTACTTTTGTTGTACGGGTGCCCATGTTTGATATTTACTTAATTTTTATTTAATTATTATTTATTCTGTGAAAATTTCAGCGTTCTTACTATCACGGTTTATAAGATACAGTCTAGTGACAGACATACAGCGAAGGCTTAGTAATAGGGTTCCATTTTTACTTTTTAGGTACGGAAACCTAAAACATACATGTATTGTATATATAAATATTATGTAGGTAGTTAGGTACCTACTACGTACTTAGGTACTTATTTTTTCTAGTACCTACCCGTTGCTTTTTTTATAGTACCTATAGGGGACAAACGATCAGCCGGAGCCAAAAAAAAGTCCATTAAAATTCAAAGTTTTTTATTACCTATTATTTATCCGTTTTTATTTGTGCTATGGATTATTCCATCTAAAACATCTTTAGTTTTATACTGAATAATGTGTATACATCTATTAAAATAATTCACGAATAAAAATTATTAATATTTCACAATATTTGTTAAATATTACTAAAATCATGTTACTACCAACCCTTGCGCATTTGTTTTATGACGTGTTTGCACGTAAGCCATACAATCTGCATCTCTATTCTCGCGTAAATAAGGTGCATTTTTCTTCGCTGCGAACATGAGCGAGATTTTGTAGGTAATTATAGCGGTAGGTATTGACACTTTTGTATGGGAGTGAAGTATCTGTTAAGTTTATTAATCTGTGCTACTACCTACAAAAGTACCAATAAACTGACTCGAAGAACAAATCGTTCATCGCCCGACATTCGCTTAGTGTAAAGGTGGGTCAGAGTATGGGGTGTGTAAGTGCTTAAAATATATTATTATATATAAGCATTAAATATATATAAGCACTTACACACGCGCTTTAATGTATCCAGTAACGTTCAAATTATCACGACGAATCTAACGACAACTCATTACCTCACCTTTGATAAATATTATCCTCTTTCTGACGTAATCTTAAAAATTTGATTACAATTCCAATTAACAATACAAAATTATAATCATTTTGTTTGTTTTTACGGGTCCGTATATAGCATGTTATGTTTGATGTCTCTTTAGCGTTGTCTTTATAATGAAATATTGTTGTCTTAGCTTTTTATAGTATGGTTTGGTTCTGCAGACGGGACTATAACTGCACACGATCTGCTTCGTCGCTTGGAGTACGGAGTTGCGCCTGAGATTACGGCCGAATTTGACAGGCATATACGTCATACGAAGAGAAGTAGTACGGTCTATCGCTTACATTATATGTGATAATGTAAAATAGGTACATGATATAATAATAATATCTATGGACACACCACGTTAGCCTAGGCCCTAGCCCCGCGCTAAGTACCGTAAGGGCTTGTGTTCCGGATACTAAACACAAT
>LUGF01004675.1:58815-75873 GCA_001625245.1 Calycopis cecrops | reverse complement strand
AAGCTGAAATCCGAATATTGTACAATGGGAGCTCACCCGCGCCGCGGTGCCGTCGTCCCTGCAGTGGCGCGGCTTGACGCTGAGCGCGGGCGGCGCGTGCGTCACCTCGCCGAACCCGACGCGCTCGTACACAAACTCCGGTCGACTCTCTTGTTGCTGATAAAAAATATGTGTACTTTAGACCACACGACCGAAGTAAAACTTCATACACGAAACAACTGAAAGACTACCAATGCAAGTAGTGTAACATGCCCAACTTCCAGACTATTTTCCCAATTAATAATAATAATAATAGTTCAATTTTTTATTTTTAAATTACAAATAAAAAATTTCTCCTCCATTTTTTTTATTATGGTAGGGGGCAAACGAGCAGGTGATTAGTGACTACCGCCGCCCATAGACATCCGCAAAACTAGGTGTCTTGCAGACGCGTTGCCGGCCTTTAAGGAAGAGGTACGCTCTTGGTAGCTCTCCATTGGTCCAACTCAGTACCTACTCGAAACAGGGGCCTCACTCTGCAGCTGAACATGCTTATAACTAGACTACATGACAGTCAAACTCTCTTATCCAGTTAAGGCTGCCAATTGATGTTTGGTAACAAGCTTGTATACTTTGTTAACAAATATCTACTTGTTGGCCTTCTCAATTTTAAAATTAAATAAATTTACCTGAGCCTTTTCTTTCTTCTTCTCCTTCAATCTAGCATTTCTCTTCTGTGATCTACTTAGCTGAGTTTGCTCAGTTGGCTCTCCCACTTTGGCCTGCTTCCGACGTCGTCGTTCTCTCTGTGCTTCCATTCTTTCTCCCTTAAAGTCTTGATCCTCTACATCATCCGGAAAATCCAGATCTTCTCCTGGATTGTTAAGAGTTTTGATGGCATTGTTAATTCTAAGAGAAAAGCTTCGCCCACTCTCTCCAGGTATCTTCTTCAATTTGGCTATTGGATTATCATTTCTATTCTGCTCAATGTTTCCTGAAAACTAAAAAAAATGAGGGCAAAACTCAGAAGAAATACACATACAATAAAAGTCATAGGAACAGGATAGTTAGAAAAGCAAAGATATAGAAGTTCTGAGGAAACGAGAATAATAATTATAAGGACAGTACAGCATAATATCTATGTTAAAATTCAATGTCGTTTTGACCCAGCATTGCAACTTCATGTTTATTCTATATGCATATATGCTTCTGTAAGCATTTGTTACACATTCGGTAGTTTCTTTACAGATTTTAATACAAGTAAAATATCTATTAAAATGTTGGTTGCCTTTGCTTGCCATATCGACCAGGTTACAACAGCAATGTCCAAAATCCTCACGGAAACTACAAGACTTTATTTATTTATTATTACATAGGCATATCAACAACAAATCATTTACTTAATTAATAACAATATAATTTTACAGACATCATGCATTTGTTTACATTTATTAAGACATACACAACACTATCAAGTAACACAATATGTCTAGATGACAAGATTAAAAAATCATTTCAAATTTCATACCCCTTAGTGTCTTCCTTTGTTTTTTTGTTTTCTCTGCAGGGTCATGTGGTTTCTTGTTTTGAAACGCAAAGAGACGCTCCAAAGATTTGGGTATCGGCTGTTCATCTGGATCTTTGGGAGGTGCATTTATTTTTCCTTTGAGGCTGAAAATTTATAACAAAATAATAATGTTGTATTGTTTTTTAATGTAATATACATTTCATAATATAAGAATTTTTGATAGATAATGTGTAATAAGTAACCTTTGTAGTCGACGTGCTTGCTGTTCGAATGGATCCTTTACACCTCGGTGTTTTTTAGAAGGAATTTTGCGACCCATCTGATTAATTAAACAAGATAATTAAACAAAACAATATGTAAACCTCTGTAGAGTATATTTGTTCTGTGATGTAAACAACCTAAAATTTAAGGCATGAAAGCAATGACATTTGACATGTGGTTTTGACAGATGTTAATTGACAATGAAACGTGATGTTGACATCCGTTTTTTTAATGAATCGCGGTATATTTTGCCACATAAAAGGTAACGATAAACAGGAACCGTGCATGAAACTTAAAGGCAGCACTTGCGCCTAACGCGCCATATGTCAAATAATACGTACAAATGAAAATTGCTAGCTTATGGTTAGCAGTGGTCTAAGACTTATGAGTGATCATAAGGTTCACATTTCAGCCACTAGTTAGCGTGGTAGTCTAAAAGCTTGTTCCCTATAGTATACTAATCTTTAAAATATAAAATTTCCGCCGTTTGTATTTCAGTTTCTTTACCGAGAAAAAGATTATATAATTTTTACGCTTCTCTTTCTCGTGACCAGTCTTGTATCCTATTATTTATTATTTTTTTTATTTATTTTTTTATCCTAATATAGGTACGAAATCCTAATAATGATAGGACCTATGCATTTATCGCCAACTAAATCACAGTGTACAGTTAATAATTATTATAACCATTAATATATTGTGAAATAAGAAATAGTTGTTTCGTGTATAATTTATTAATAAAAGCATTTTTATCGTGATTGGGCTCTTATTCAATTTACAAAACATTGTAAATCTTTGAACAAAATGTTCTGTTATCAACTCGTGATGAAAATCGAATCCTGATTTTATTTGAAAATAATGTACAGCGTGGACAAGAAAGGTGCAGTACAGTCTTAGAGCTTAAAAATAATGGAGATGCCTTACAAACGATTACAGTACAAATTTTTGTGCCATTATTTGCGGGACGGGAAGTAAACACGTATAGCACACTATTACATTTTGCCAATAACAAGCACATTTAAACAAAAATTAGTGATGTGATACATGCATTAAGTGATATTGAGATAGCTACGAATGAATGAATGAACTGTTGCCGCTTACAATTAGTTTATTAAACAAAATTAAATATATATAATTTTAATACGGTAAAATTATTATAAAATAATTTATTAAGGTTTTTATTTGGTAAAGTCAATCTAATATTAAGTATACAAGGAATACTAATGTATATGTCATACAAGAAGTACACAGTAAAGTATAAAATATTAACAGTCTATTTTGATTGTGCTGGCCAATTTGGCTGCAAATCAGCATGACACTGCCGCATACGAAAATTTATTTGTAAACTAACTACAAAATACTTTAGCGTCAGGTAGGTATTTGAAATATGACGAACAAATTATTCGTTTCTTTGGAAATACCCAATTAACATATAAATCATAAATATATATGTGTGAATTTGTATTTCTATTGAGTATTTTAAATACATGTCGGTAGTTCAAATAGTGCCCAGCCCGGTTAATACATACTTACAGTTAATTCCTTCAATAAACTTTACTTTTAATATGATTTATATTAAAACAATATAAAAATGTAAATTCAGTTTAACCCTCTCACTAAATGGAATGCAAAAAAATGATTATTTTATATTTTTCATACAATTTATGAAGAATTTAAAAGCATAAATTCTTCGTATATCAAAATAGTTGCTCTAATGAAATGTCAACTCATCATTATTTATTTCCTATTTTTGCATTACTATTTTACTTACAATCAAACAAATTATGATATATCATAAATGTTAAAAGAGTGCAGTGCACAAGCACGATAAAAAAAAATGGTATGTCGTGGTGTGCCGTGTCCAGTATGTAAATTATTGAATATGCATGCATGCAAATGATCATATATAACTAATAAAAAATAGATTAACAATAAAAAATCATGAATAATATATTTTTTAAATATATTTTTTTTAAAAGACGACCCAAGTTTTTAAAACATGTTTTGTAAGAATAAAGAAGTGTTAATTTATTTTTTTTAAATAATTTATTGAAAGAACAATAAAAACTCTTCAATAACAAAACAAATTAAAATAAAAGTTCTTGAAACAATCTACAAGTTTTTTTTAAGAAAAAGTTTTTCTAGGGAGGCACATTGTATGATAAAGCCGTGACAGTGAGTGAGGATTGGTCGAGTTAGAAATAGTTGTAGGTGGGGGCTTGTTTTTACGAGCAAGCAAGGTCGTTCTTTGTGTCAAAAATTATACTTACGGGCTATGACGAATATACAGCTGTAATATTTACATCGAGTGACTGATTATTTTTGCATTAATAACAAAGGTCGTAGTGCGTGTATGTGTCATTAGTAGTTAATTTTTTACAAAATCAATACTAAGAACGTTCCAATGAGTTTAGTGGGAAGTCATAGTACAGAAGGAACCAGTCCAGGAGGAATTTTCGTACAATTTAATCAAGATTGCACGTAAGTAAAATTAAAAGAACTTATGAGCCCGTTGCAAAAAGAATAAAAGGGTTCGTCAGTTGGCTGTTAACATTCGATTGTAGTAATGGCTGATGCCTGATGGTATATTGTGATATCGAACGTCAAGGTCCGCGCTAGATTCACCAAGCTCGGGGTCATTTTTATAACTGCTCAGTTAACTCAGTTTTACGCGATTTCGTTATGATGCAATCAGCCAATGCCTAAACTAATTATTACATATTTACGTACTACATTTAGATCCTGTCTGTGATGTCTTTTGTTAATAATTATTACAGTAAACAATGAATGTTTTGTTATTGTATGATTTTGTTTTGTTTTCACGGTCCAAATTTGTATATATTGGATGTTATTTCAAATTTTAGCTGCTAGCTGCAAAATTGAAGTATGACATTGTTACTAACTTAAATCTTTGAAATTGTATTGTTAGTTGGTAAATTACTCACCATTCCATGGTAAATGGGAGTACAAGAAGATTTTAAATTGGTCAGATTTATTTTGACATTCTTATACCAATATATTCTTATTGAAATGTATGTTGTTTAATTAGTATATTATGAAAACCTAAGGGAATTTATCTTTTTCATTATGGTTGCATTTCATACATACAGTCATAACAAGCTTCAACCAGTTATTTTTTTTATTTTATTTTATTTTTTATTTTATTTATTTGGTAAGCCAACAGATATTAACCAACAGTTATAATATTTACTGCCTATATTTCACTGTTTAGGGTATTACACACAGAAATTAATCATCTAGTTTGTGTTGTAGTTGATTTAATCATTTCATAAGTATTGTGAAAGACATCTTGCTATAGGTTTTTGCTTTGCATAGGCTAACATCTTAATTGACAGAGGAGAAGAGGGAAGTGAGTTATTTTGACTATCCAACCGGTTACATTTCGTTATCTGTCACCAAAATATTTTCACAAGATACACGACTTCAGTAAGTTCGTCCATCTAATGCAAATTATCAATTTGATTATCGTATTAGATCAAAATAGTGTAAACATTCATTTACTCTTGCTGCTATACCTGATTGGTCTTAAGTAAAAAATAGACAAAGAAGTTAGGTATAAGTTTTGTTAACCCTCTTCAAATATGAATTATGAAATAGTTGAACATAATATCATAATATTGTGCAACTATTATTTATATATTACATTTATGTACAACTAAGATTTATTGGAATCTCTACTAATGTTCTAAAGCTGAATAGGTTGGAACTGGATAATATCAGGCACTTTCTGATTGACAAAATGATTTCAGTATTTCATAGACCATTTACTAGGAGTATGTGTGTTTCACCTAAAACTAGATTGCTATAACTTTAATGTGCTTAGTTAATTTTGCAAGGTATTCTTTCTACGAAGACTTTAAGATGACAAAATATTGGCTTAGATTGAAAATACATCTTTTGTGAGAGACTTGAGTATTGTGTATTTTACATTGTGTTAATTTATCTTTATTTAGGTAATCATTTGTGCACAATAATATTCATTAATTACTATCTTTAAATGCTGATACTAAGATACTACTTACTCCATAATTTTATCTTTATTAAATAAATATCATACAAATATCAACCCTAAAATGTCCACACCTATAAGACTTAAAATACTTTGGGCCCTGGTCCTGTGTAGGTATCCTTCCATGTAATATGGTTAATGTGAAAGTTAGTATGTTTGACACAAAAGCTACTTAATTAATTTGATTGTGACTTTCACAGATATAAATTAAGATTTTATAGGAAACTTTCATGATTGTGTGTGTGTGCGTCATTAAAATAGTATTGCAAAGTCATTAATAAGAATAATTTACTTGTTTACCTTAATAGTTTTTTATTTTATCTGTTCACTCGACTCATATAGTCACAGCTATGAATCTGTTATAACTAGTGATGTGCCGGATCTTTAAAATTGTAGATCCGCAGATATGGATACGGATATTTTGTGTCAAGATCTGCGGATACGGATACGGATCTTTATTTTATAACTCAAGCTCGTCACAGATGTGGCTATAATATAAATTAGTATAAATTATAAGCAAGGTATATTACAATTTATGATATATTTTCTATTCAAATATTCAAGTGACCGCACACGCTGCTGTATTATATATTTCGTCACCAACATAATATACTTACCGTAATTTATATTATCGCATTCTAATATAAGTATACTAACGTTCGGCTAGCCATAAATGAACTTTAATATAGCATAAATTTTACCTTATTATGGAATTGTTTATGATCCTCATCGTAGCAGACTTTTGGGAGACAAAGCTGCAAAGCTACTTTTTTTTAAATAAAATTTAGCATTACTCAATTTCAGATATGATTAATATTTTTTTCTATAACTTTTAATGATTATTTACATTTTAAAATTTTATACATTTAATTAGAATTTATTTTTAGTTTTCTCATAAGTTTAATGTCATAAAAGTGTTCTTATAATTTGTCTAATTTGATCTCATTATAGTTTAGTTATTTTTATAAAAGTGATTATAAGACTTTCTACAATATTGATCCGAATTTTTAGAGATTCAATAAAAAGTACTCTTAATGATATTTAAGTTTTTTTATTCTACATTGATTATGTTGATTGTATACTTATGAAATTTCATCATATCAATTGAAATCGAATAATATAAAAGATCCGTCAAAGATCCGCGAGAAAAGTAACGAATACGGATACGGATCTTTTTTTTTCAGCGGAGCTCCGCGGATACGGATACGGATATCCGGAACATCACTAGTTATCACTATCAGGTTGCCTGAGTACTTGTTCATAGTTTATACTTATCAGTTTTTACTTCAAGTAGAATATTAGTTACACACAAACATGTAACTAATATTCTCCTGTCTGCCATGGTGTATCATGGCAAATTTGAGGGAAGGTCTAAACCAGAGAAATTCATAATTCTTTCCTTTCCCTATGATCCCTCCTTTTCTCCGACCCTCTAATGATCACCGCACATATATCAACTCGGAAAGGGAACATTACTGTATCGCCTTTGCTTTGCGAGGTAAGCAACCTACAGTGGCCTTAATGGAGCATGGGAACCAAATTACAAAAATGTCACATCCTAGCGATTTTTATTTGGAAATTTGAATCTTGGGGGTGGCACCCTCGTGATTATATGCCAGCCAATACATCTGCAATACAGCAGACTCTGTCTTGCACTTATGGTTACTTACCAGCAAGTGGTACAAGTATGACTATTTAAACAACTAAACAATCTTATATTTGAGGGATCTTACACCTTATGTTCATATCATGACCCTCAAAGGACTGCTATTTGGTCTGGACATAAATACTGTTACAATTAAAAAATGAAAAATATTACATTTGAAAATTATTATACTTGAGCAACGTTTTAACAAACATAATGACATATGGGATGGTGTTAGTTTAGATAAATGATACAATTTATTTGAATGTATCTTATCAATATAACTGAAGTTGGAGTATATCCCTTGTTTATTTTCAGTTCACTAGTAGCTGGCAGCAGCAACGGCTATCATCTGTACACCCTAACTCCAGATGATGGGATCGAGGAGATATATGCCAGCAGGTCGGGGCAGGAGACGTGTTTGGTGGACAGACTCTTCAGCAGCTCCTTGGTGGCCATTGTTACAGTTTCAGCTCCCAGGTGAGTGAACTTTGTAAATTTTTGAGTGACTGGTCTTTTACCGGACTGCATCAGGACAGTTGCTGCTGACTGACTGTTGTGTTGTTTTTTGGGGGCATAAGTATAAAGATTTGTATGTTGTCTACTGTCTGTTGAAGATTTTGATGTATAAAGTGTCATTAGATTTGTCTTAATAACCCGAGTGACTAGGTTACTAATAGTAATAAGGTAAGAGGTAGTGCCACGGTCCATGCAGCAGAATATGACCAGCACAACCAGAAAGATAGCTCTGGTATACACAATATTGGCGTAAAGTTACAGCTGCGGTGTCGCATTTCGTGCGGTGTGTAACTAGCCGGTGTCCCGTGGAGGGGGGTACAACCTCGTGGCTAATGAGCGTTGGTAGTCATGAAAATGGCTCCAACTGTTTCTTTGCTCCCATATACCTACTTTAAAAAAAGTAATAGTATAAATAGTGTTCCATAGAGTGCAAACAACAGTGGGTAGCCCTTCGCTGATCACTCAGCCCTTACAACAAGGAGATGCTTTGTCCTCCTTTAATCCACCTCCAAGTAGGCCAACAGACACACACATAACTGACGTATCTTAACATTGAAAAAATTAATGTATAAACTGCGACTGGGTGTACCCAGAATGAAAGTTGAAAAGGATGAATTGCATATGGATACACTCAACCTCAGTATATGAAACAACAAAATTAAAAAAAAAAACTTCTACATAGCCATCGTTTTACTCTAGTGTTATGTAAGTGAGAGCCATCTCCCTTGACGTGTGGGCATAAATTCTTCATTGCAGCAATAGCATTAACTCTTCTTATCACATCAAAGTATACCATTGTATTGTGTGGCGCACGCACTTGATAGGCGGCTAGATGGTACGTGACACTGTCGCGGTGTTTGGTAACGGAGTGTTGGGCAAGGTGTTGGGACACACCCGCGACCTTCGGCCCACGCTCGCCTGTAGGTCGCGGCAGTACTGCGGTCGACAATAGGCTTGGTGAATAGTGCATCATCATCAGCATCATCATCATCATCATCGTCATCATCATCATCATCATCATCATCATCATCATCATCATCATCATCGTCATCGTCATAATCATCATTATCATCAGGGGCCATCCATAAAGTACGTCACACGTTAGAGGGGGGGTTGTCGAAATGTGACGTCGAATGTGTGGGGGGGTCCTAAATTTCGTGATGTCACATTTCTTAATCTATTTTAAACTAAATATTGAATTACGAACTTTTAAGTATTATCGAAAAACTAAAAAAATATAATATGTGACGTCACACTAGGGAGGGNNNCATCATCATCATCATCATCATCATCATCATCATCATCATCATCATCATCATCATCATCATCATCGTCGTCGTCGTCGTCGTCGTCGTCGTCGTCGTCATCATTATCATCGTCATAATCATCAATATCAGCTTGCAGACGTCCACTGCTGGACATAGGCCTTCCCCAGAGAGCGCCGCAGGTCGCGGTCACGAGTCACTTGTTGTATCTTTATAAACAAGAACAGCGGCCAAGCGCGAGTCGCACTCGCACATCGAAGGTTGCGTACGAGTGGCGCCCTCTTTATTTTGTATGACATCCAACTACAAAGATCATTTTGCAGTTGTTTTTAGAGATGTAATTATAATTTTTGGTAAAGGCTTTTGGAAGTTTTCTTTTATTTGTACTGTACATTTCTAGGTCTTGCCAATTTCCATGATTCTAGGTCGTCCGCAAGGTTTTAGTTTTCATACAGACGTATAAAAACATACAATAGTATCTTTCGATTTCGCCGACTTGCAAATATATAATACTAGGCTGGGCCCCGCGGTATCACCCGCGTAAATTTCGATCCCTTGGAAAATAGAAAAACAACCCATGGCACATCCCATAGGAACATTTTTTCGGGGTTAGCAGGGATGGAAAAACGCAGATGCCAAAAGTAGAGAGTATGAAGGGAATAGGGCATGAAGAAAATGGAGCGTTGGAAGTTGTTAAAATCACGGTTTTCCACCAGCCCATCTTGCCTTCATAATTATGTTTTAACTAGCTGCGCTCCGCGGTTTCAGCCACGTTAAAAGCACAGGACCATTTTTTCAGGATAAAAAGTATCCTATGTGTTAATCAAGTTACCCTCTATGTGTTTGCGAAATTTAATGAAAATCGGTTCAGCACTTTTTGCGTGATGGCGTAGCAAACAAACATACAAACTTTCGTATTTATAATATTACTTAGTAGGATTTATTTTAAAGCATAGAGTGACCTGTTTTGTACTAATTTGTCGAATACCAACACACCTGCGATAACCCCCAGGTGTTGCCGGCCAGAAGTAGACTACCACCTGCCCTATTGCCACTTTCTAAAAATTATAATATATGTTAATACTGTATGTATACCTTAATACCACAGCAGGCAAATTTAGGAAGAGGTAGTGCCACTCGGCATGCATGCATGTAGTCGAATTGGGCAGGTATGACCGGGGAGGTACCTCTCGCTTACACGAGACCGGCGTAAAGTGACAGCTGTGCTGTCGCGTTTCGTGCGGGGTGTAAGTAGCTCGTGGCCATGGAGGTGGGACGAGAAAGGCAGGCAAGGCAGGCAAAGGCAACGCATCTGTATAACATTTATGCGGATGTCTATGGGCGTGGGTAGTCATGAAAATGGCTCCGGCTGCTCGTTTGCCCCCTTATACAATTAAAAAAAAAAAAAAAAAAAAAAAAAGAAGCTCCTACGTGTTAGCGCAAGTAGCGCGCGACGGATATAAACAGATGGTACGCGGACGGACAGGAGCGCGACACAAGTATTTTTATCTTGGCGTGGTCTCGCGTCGGCTAACTCGTGATTACGTCTTCGAGGACCGCGGTGGTGCAGTGGTTAGGGTGCTCGGTCGCGCGGCGTGAGGTCCCGGGATCCGGGATTATAAAATAATCCGGATTAATGTTTAATAGGGTTTTTTTTTATTTTAGTAACTGTCTGAAGTCAGGTGGTTGGTGCTATACGCTGCTACGGAAAGTACGTTATTCCGGTTTATCTCTGGTCGTGTCTAACGCCCTTCCTATTTTCGAAGTATGAATAAATGTAGTTGTGTGTGCACCCACACATAAGGGCTGTGCTGTAGCTGATCCGGCATGTTGACGAGTCTGGCGTAGTCGAAATTCGATTAGGAAATATTGGAAGGTTTCCTATAAAAATATGAGGAGTGAAACCGTATGAAACAGTAACGCTTTACGGCGCTTTTGTCTTGTACGTCTCATACGCACTTATCACTCGAAAATCAGGATGTTTCCAGTCGCACGTCGAAGCTGAAACAGGGTTTAGATAATAAAAATAGAATAACTTTATCCATGTAATAACCTAGTAGGTAATAAACTGACATCTATCAAATTTCATACTTATGTGTTTTTTATTATGGAATTTGACAGATGTCAGTTTATTACTAGGTTATTCCTTGAATAAAGTTATTCTATATTTATTAATAAAGAGGCGAGTGTATACATAAACAATACCTAGCGTGCAGAGTGAATTAGCGTCGTCACGTGAACTTGGCCGTGTCGCGGCCGCGTCTGTTGCACAACCGCACGCTGACCCTGGAGGTGCGGTCCCTCCGATGTCTCAACAGTCTCACCTAGCCTGAACCTAGTACGTGTCCTAGGTTTACTAATCATTACAATGAAACTTCATGAGCTGTATGGCCAAGCTGCATTGCAGCCGAATTGACATTGTAACAATTACACCATGCTGACGCGTGTCGTACTGATTCTGAGTTTCCGGTGGCCCATTAGTAGAGGAAGATGGAAGGCGGGCGGCACTTCAAAATGTGAAAAGGCTCCGAGCGCTCGCATTCTTACTTCAACTTGTCTCTATACTATTCTGTTCTTACCGACCGAAGTTTTAAGTTTAAGCGAATATAGTCTACTTATTAAAATAAAACTAACATAATATTTTATCGCGGTTTCTTTAGATATTTATCCGTTACCGTCTAGCCATGACCACGGTTGCTGTATCCAAGCTAGTAAAGAATACTTACAAACACTGTAACACATGCCCCCTTATTAATAAACATAGAATAACTCTATCCAAGGAATAACCTAGCAATAAACTGACATCTGTCAAATCCCATACTTTTTATGTGTTTTTTAATATGGAGTTTGACAGATGTCAGTTTATTACTAGGTTATTCCTTGGATAGAGTTATTCTATGTTTATTAATAAGGGGGTGGGTGTCACACACAGTTTTTACAATAAAACCGCTTTATCGGATTTGATTGCGGTTTATTTAATTACTAGCTGCGCCCCCCGGTTTCACCCGCATAAATTTCGATCCCGTGCAAAATAGAAACGCATATCATGGCATCCCATAGGAACATTTACGGAATAAAAACTATCCTGTGTTAATCCAAGTTACTCTCTATGTGTGTACCAAATTTCATGAAAATCATTTTTGCGTGGAGGAGTAGCAAACAAACAAACATAAACTTTCACATTTATAATATTAGTAAGATTAAATAAATAAAAGTTCCATTTTAATACCCTGATAACAATAAAATTGATTCGGAAGCGGGGACAAAAGATATAACTTATGTGACAGTCTGTTAAAATTAAAAGAACCACGTTTGCCCAGTTGTTTAAACACTTCATTACTGCATAAGTTCTTCAAGACAGTGCGGCTGCTCGTTTGCATTACAAATAAGTTGAGACGCCTAGATTTGAAACTTTTTTGCACAGATACAAAAGGACAGTATCAAAAATATTTTATTTATTTATTTATTTGGAAAACAAACAAGTATACACGAAAATTACAATTTGAATTGTCTTACAAGCATGTTAGTGTACATTCAACAGCATTTTCACGGATTACAAAAACAAAAGACATTAAATACACAACACAATAATTGAGATAGCAAGGTTAGTAAATATATAGATAGTTAGATAATTAAGTTACTCGAAATAGGTAGATTATGCGCTTTGGTACATAAGTAAATCGTTTACAATTTGTTTTTTAAATACATCACTTTTAAGTACAAATATATCTATTTAAAAAAAAATATTATTATAAATTTTAGCCAGTCTATGTAGGGGTTCACCCACTCCTGTACGACATGTAGTAGTTGCAAAAAGCGGGTAAACGCGAGCCTCTCTCCGAATTATGGTTCTAGGCACGACATAGAATATATTATTAATTAATTACTTAATTAATATGTTGTTAGTAATGATAAAACAAAATGTACTTTATCTAAAAATCATGTACCTACTTTATTTTCTTACCATTTGTAGCCTATGTACTTTATTTGCAAGCGAAAAAGGTGGCAACCCTAACCACATCGTAAAGAAAGCAACTAACATGGTTGTCTCGATTGATAACCGCTTTTGTTTACACGCTGTTGGCTCAGTCAATATCTTTAATGGGTTGCTTTGATAACAAGCCAGCTCAGTGTGTTTCAGGCATCGTCACTAGACAACATATTATCTTAGACTAGCTGAACGTGTTTTGTCGCGTGTGTGTGCTTTAGACCACACAACTGAAGTACAAGTGATAAAACTGTATTGATTTTATACACAAATTCATTACCAAAGTTACAATGACCTAACATGTCATATGATATTTATTTTTTATATCCAAAAAAATCACTTAAATCGAATTTGAACTGAATTTGAATGACAACTTCCATTGGCCTCGCCCGATGTGTGATTTGTGTGTGTGTGTGTGTGTCGCTCTCGCCAGCTTATAATCCCTAATCCTAAGTCAAGCGCGTGTATAGAGGTTTTACTTCAAAAAATATTTATTCATAGAAAAACATATCACTGGCGTGAAGCACCTATTGTGTTGATATACATATAGCCCAACTGTATGTCACTCGTGCATAGTGTAACTTTGTGTTTGTGAAAGACTTTCCGTGTTTGGACAATGTCCAAAGAATATTTTAGCATTACTTGATCAGGACATCCGTAGATCGTACAAACAAACGAAGTTAGAAACTTTACCTCTTTATATTAATCGAATCGAATGTTCACTTGAGACCCAGTCTCCATGGAGATACGAGAAGGTTTTAGTTCTCTAGATTAAGCGGCTCATCCATCCATTAACCAGTCATGACATTTGTGTCATGTCCAAAAAAAATTAAAAGCACTTGTCTAACATTAACGAAACTGGTTTCTCTTATTTTTATGTGATAACATTTAAATAGTCTTCTTATTCGCGATTCTCCCGCCATTGCATCGCAACTCAAAATGGCGCCGTAAATGACAGCTACGTTGCCGCGCAATTTGATTATTGGAATTTCCGGTGGCCCGTTCAAAGGCCGCTGGAAATCAAATACCAGGAAGGTGGAAAGGATGCGGAATGCAATACGTCTTTGTAATAACAATACTGATGTCTGAAATACACTAAAACACTTAGCCAGCTCATTCGCCCCCATAACCTATAAAAAACTTCTTTTGCGTATGTGTGGTAATTAAAATACTTAATACGTACTTTATATGCAGATAAACAGCGAATAGTAATTATGTTGGTTGTGTGTCGTTTAATAATGCCGATATCTGTGGGCGAATATATTACGCTCAATGCCAGGTTAATTTGCTGTGAGGATGTGCGAGGTGGCGCAAGCGAACCGGCGGGCACGTGACTAGTGCAGGTCTAGAATCTAGACGTGTTTGTCGGTAACTGATTAGTTTAGCGAAAGCAGATATTACGACGAACCATGGGGTTGAAGGGGGCTGTGTGGCAGCCTATGGTCTACAGCTATCCTCCTGTGTAACCTTGATACTGAAATGATAGCGCTATGAAGCAGTCTGCATGACTTACAGGGCTTACAGTAGTCTGTGACCTTAATACTCGATAGCAAATCCAGGGTTTGTAACTAGGCAAAAAAGCGAGGCCCAGTGAGACTCTAAGTACGTTTTATGATCGTTGTGAGATTCAGTCAGAAGGTTAAGACAAAAGGAAGGTCGTGGTCGTGACTAGTTTAGTCCACATTCTACCATTGTAGCCCTTAGCCATGTATTCAAAGATTTTATATTCCGTGGCAAATGGCAAAGATGCAACCACTGACGACCCACAAACATCCGCATAAAGGTTATGCAGTTGCGGTGTCCTCTTCCACCCCGTCTCCGCCAGTCTTCTACCAGTATACCGGAGACACAAACTGCAGTAACATAACATGGCCTCCCGCCGGTCTCATGTGAGTAGCCTTGCCAACTTTAAAGTTGGTCAGGCTTGCCAACCTTAAAAGTCGAATTTGAGGGAAATAATGATTTCAAATGAGGGAGACAATAGCTATAAAAGCAGGATTAAGCTAATTTTGTTTAGATCCGCCCGCAGAGTTTGTTTCGCCGGTTCTTCTCAGGGCAGGGCTAGGGTTGAACCGGTGGTAGATATAACTTTTGACATTCATAAAGTAATTTTTTAAATTCTATTTTGAATAAAAATATTTTGATTTTGATAACAAAAAACACTATCTTTGCAAATCTGAAGAATAAGTAAAATAATAACACTAGAAAAGTATAAATTACTTTTGAAATGAGTATTTTTCTTGACATTTGCGTTGCATCCTCTGCCGGCCGCGGCCATCGGCGATGGTCGTGATGTATGTGTGTAGATGTAAGCCGGGTTTGTAGCTAACTCAGAAAAGCGGGACATTAGCGTCCCGCGTACACTGAGCGGGACGTCGAGGGTCTCAGAAACGGAACGTCCCATAGCCGTTGGCAACCCTGCATGCGTGCGAGAGGCGTCTGTCACGTCGGTCTAAATCCGCAAGGCTGAAACCTCTAATGTCAAAAAGAATAATCCTACATACGAAGATGAATCAAAAACGTTTTTAAAATACATCAAAGATAATCATAATTTGGAAATAACACAAGAGTTTGCTCTCGAGGACGTCACAGACCATAACCGCCGACGTAATTTGGCAAGCCCCGCGTTACCTGACGTGCGACGTAACAGTCGTGCTAGAACATGCTTCATTAATACATGACATAAGCGGACCTTGGGAACGTTCATGTCACTTTTACATACATTACAGTTTTTCAAGCGTGGAGTGTTATGATCACAGAAGCGGCGCGCGATTTATTTACTCTTGCGATTGTAATGGTAGGGTATTTTTTTTTAATAGTATAACAGAGCAAACGAGCAGGCGGAGCCATTTTCATGACTATCGAAATATATAGACATCCGCATGGAGGTTACACAGATGCGTTGCCCACCTTCTTAGTCGCAACTCCATGGGCCACAACAAATTTGCAAGGGAACTAAAAAGCATGGAACATATTTTGTATTGATTTCATGAGTGTATTATTCCTATATCATTTATAAATGTAAATTCATTTATGCATCGTCTTTGGGTGGGAGCTCGCGGCACGCCGAATACCCACAAGATCCACCAGCGCCACCCTTGGCCAGGCCAGGCTGGTGCTGTGGTACAGGCCTCGGACACGCGGAGCATGTAGCGCCAGCGGTCGCGGGTTCGTTTCTATAATAAAAATCTTAAATATGTACAATTTCTTCAATTTATAAAACAATATATCAATATATTTAATATTGTCCGTTGTCTAGTACCCGTAACACAAGTCCTTACGGTACTTAGCACGGGGCTATTTATTATTAACAGCGTCTCAGGACTGTAGGTCATCACTCAGGCTATCTAGACGGCTAGTCTGCCCCTTGAGAGACAGACGCCACCTTTGTAGAGTGGTCTTACAACTAACCACAAAACAAACACCCGATTTGGCACTGTCCAGGAATGAGGTTCCCATCCTTGCCTCGCGCTCCCCCTTGCTCCCGCTTTAGTCTCTTTTTACGTATAAAAGGAGTACGAAGAGCAGGCAACTGGGTTCAATTGGTGTCGCCAAAATATGAGACCTTAGAATACTGAAACCCACCGCCACGATAAGGCTTAAAATTTAGTAACAGGTAGTGCCACACTGCATGCTTGCATACAGCCGAAATGGGCCGACGCGACCGGGGAGGTACCTCTCGCTTACACGAGACCGGCGTAAAGTGACAGCTGTGCTGTCGCGTTTCGTGCGGTGTGCAAGTAGCCGGTGGCCCATGGAGATGGGAGGAGAAAGGAGGATAGCGCATCTGTATAGCCTCTGCGGATGTATATTGGCGTCGGTAGTCATGAAAATAGCTCCGAG
>LUGF01004675.1:35991-50487 GCA_001625245.1 Calycopis cecrops | reverse complement strand
TTGCTTCTCGCTCCCTCGCACTCCGTCCCGCTCGCGCACTCCCCCTCCCCCCGCCGTGCGACGGTGTCTACCCCCGCTTGCGCCGTTGTCGGCTCAACTTACTGGCGCAGAGTCAAAGTGTCGCGTCGCGTTATCATTAACCTACTTAACAACGATGCGCGTCGATTGTTTTTTTTTTTCACGGAAAAGAAAATACTAGCTAAATTCTAAATTGTTAATCTGAATGTGTAAAGCATATTCGTGAGAGTCAGGACACATAAAAATTCGTTAAAAGAGGCGAATACGCCACGCGACGCTTCGACTCTGCGCCGCGAGTTGCGCCTCACGGCATCGGTTTGTCGGACGCGCGGCGCACCGTGAGTATACGCCGATTTCTTGCGCCACATCCGCACATCATGCTTCTCTTTTTATAAGGATTCTCTCCCTTTACTAGAATACTAAAATTGTCGTTACTAGAATACTAAAAACACGATTTTTTTTGGGTTATTTTATTCATTGTAGCGGCAGTGCAGTTTGTTATATATTTATGATTATTGTTGTTTTTTTTTGTGTTATTTAGATTATTTAATGTTATTTTGTGACTATCAATGTGACGCGATGCAGTGTTTCCATTCACCATTATTGCGAGAGAAGGACCGCACTTATGTATAATAAAATTTTAAATCTCTATGGTCTATTATAATAATCTCAAGTCAGATGCAATACAATACGTACTTGTAAAATTACACCAATTTTTTTACCGTTGTTGGGAAATAGATTCGTACAGACGTGAATGAATAATTTTATAATGCAGGGGTCGCCAACCTTTGATCACTATATAACCAAACTTCGTCTAAACTTTCAACTAGGGATGTAATTAATACTTTCAATTATCTCAAGAGGGGTTTTCATTTTTATCGATAAAAATCGATCTCGAATCGAGTTGGCCGCACCTGTTATCATTTATAAAGTAATGGAATTATTGTAATGCAACAGATGCGAGCTTGAAAGTAGTCGACATTTCTTCAATGTTGCGATATATTTTAATAGATATTTTGTGTTAATAGACTCTAGTATGTTAGTTTAGTTTTCTAATAGTAACAAAGGTGAGTAATCAGCAATTATAAAAAAAAAAACATTTTTTTATTTTCTTTCTTCGAGCATTTCATTCAGGCATGGATAACTCCATCGGCATATCGGTGTTTTCTTAATACATTAATGTCTTGTATCGTGTGCGCAGTTGAACTTACGCCGCTTCAAATCGACTCGAATATTCGAGAACTAAATGAAGTTTATTATGTACCTACATTGTATACATATTATGTATAAAATAAAGTTAAAGTTCAGTTGCGTACGTGATACGCTTAAAATTACTAAACTGTTGACGAAGACGCTACGGGCCAGATTGACGCACGATTACCCCGCACGTGCAATATGTATGGGGCGGAGTTACGACTGAGCCAGGCCGTTAGACTTGATGAATAAATTGATGTCAAATTATAATATCATTTTAAAATATTAAGAACAGACTTCTATTATAAAAAATCAGAAATCCAAGGAAAATAAGATAAGGAGACGGACAAAACGGCCTATCCATTTCAGTTCTGGTCTTATACTTTTATACCATGAATAGAAAACAAATCTAAAATATAGATGTTATTGAATGCCATTTTGTCAAAATGTAGCGTCGCTCGCTGTTGTTTTTAAAATGTCATGTCATGTGTATATACGTCTTTGTTCTTGATCGCTCAAACTCAAATTAATTCGTGGTTTTCTACAATCAAAACTGACGGATTTATACAATTTCCTTTATTTATTATTAGTACGCGACCAGACCTACTTTATCTATTTTATGTCAATAAACTGCCGTCTAATGCAGCCTGGCTCTTGTCTGCAGTGACCCGACCCGCGTTTGGTGACTCTTGTCTCACAATAAGCGTCTCCGATCTCGAGTCTGTCTCCTGGCCGTGAGGTGTCTTTTGACTCATGTCAAGTCCCCTGGCCGCTTGTAAGTGTTATATCGCATGTTTGTGCAGACGCAGAGCGTGAGCACGAGCTAGACGCGGCGCTGGTGGGAGAACCGCGCGCTGCCTTCGATCTGCGCGACCCGCAGCACTTCCCGCCGATGCGTGCGCCAGTCGACCAGTAAGGCGCCACGGGTCTCCTCGCCCGCTCCCTCAACACGGGAGCGAGCCCCTGCTACTGAGTTAGGAAAAAAAACACGTAATATCAAAAAGACCAAAAAAATGAGCTCCGCTCAAGCGGAGTCAAAGTATTACTGTCGGCGGTAGCGTCGCGGCCGTCGAGTGGGCGTGTCCGATGCGTCCGTTACGTAATATGGTGTATAAAATCCTTTCTAGTTTCCGACGGCCGCTGTAACACCCTCTTGTAATATATATGTATAGTGTAATGTTTAGACTATTTTAATATAATGACTATGTTGGTGTGAATGTACATTGTCGAGGACGCGCAAAGCCCGCCGCAGTGCACTGCCCAAGTATTTTATTATGGGAGTGGAAGGCCGACTATACGGGCAACATGATTTTTAAATATTCCTTCTGGTCTGCGACCAACAGTCTCGTTTTGTCGGTCGCTCGCGGAGAACGCATGCTGTGGGTCGTGGTGCACGTATGCGGTCGCTATTAGGGCACGTATGCGTTCGCTCGCGGCTCACGCATGCGGTCACTATCGGCGAACACACGCATTCGCTCGCAGCGCACGCATGCGATGGCTATCGACGCACGCATGCGATCGCTATCGACGCACGCATGCGGTTGCTTGCTGAGCATGCATGCGGGTTGCCGCGGCGCACGCATGTAGTAGCTATCAGCGCACGCATGCGGTCGCTCGCGATGCACGCATGTACTCGCTATCGGCGGACGCATGTAGCCGCTATGATCGCACATGCGTCATCCGCAGTAGTTCGCGGCGGGCGCGCGTCATCGTCTTATCACGTGACTCCTCTCGCTCCACGGCACCCCGCTACTCTGTTTATATTAAATTGTAGCCTTAATGTATTTAGCTGGAATTGTAACTTGATGTTTAATACAATCTCGATGTTTCTCGGGACAAGCCGACCGGGGTGCACGTGTCGGCTCGAGCCGCTTATAAATAAATTGTAAATAGTAATAAATATTTTTACAAAATGGCTGTTCTTTTTTTTATCCACACACACATACTTACATGGTGACTAAATGCCACTACGCTTAGGAGACAATGTTGTAATCAATATTATTAATGGGAAAAGAACTGGATGGATCCTGGATGGACTATTCTTTCTAATGTAAGAAAAAAATCACTCCTAGCTAGTAGCGATGGGCGATTGTTGCAAAAAAAACAATTGAATAAATCGAAAATATTGTTATAGCGCATTCGATTGTCGATTTAGTAGTTACTTGCCGCGATTTAGTGGTAATGGCATAACAATCGAGGCGCGACTATGCGCGTGACGCAATAGTACACGGTCGGCAGGCAGCAGTTCGATAATTCGATTGTCGCGTCGATTTAGTAGTGCGGCTGTCCTCGTCGCGATTGTTCGATTAATCGAATAACGTGCTAGTTACTAAGCGCGTGACGCAGTCGTACGCTGCTCCCGGGCTATGGGTCGATTATTCGATTGTCGTCGATTTAGTAGTCCTTGCTGCGATAAATTCGAATAACAATCGACGTGCTACTAAGTTACAATACAGTACAAGTTAGTAGTTGAAGTTAATACGATTACCTTGTCAGTCATAATCGCCCGTCGAACTTCTTTCTCTTGCTCATAACAATCGAATAACGTCGTTTGTTATCGTTTAAACGGAACGAGAGACTAATTCGATAAGTTTTAGTAGTCATCGCCCATCGCTACTAGCTAGTAGTAACTTGACTAGATAGTCTTAGCTAGTAATGAGCACTGACGTACTTACCCTTGTCAAGTCGGCAACGAACAATATGCGAAAAAAATATCGCTATTCTGAAGTTCAGAGCTGTTTGTGTTTTTTTTTTTTTTGCTTACAGCTATTTTTGACGGCCCAAGATGGTTTTCATATTTTCTGTCCTAACTTCTATAAAAGGTATCTCAGGCTTGCATCATATACGACAACTTTTACCCTACTGTTCCTGATAATTCGTTGAGATTTCATTTTCATATCGCTGGAATGTTGTTAACTCTAGGCCATAGCACTCATGAAGTCTAGTGCATTACGCCTGCTAACCGGGGACTTCGTAATTAGCGAGGCTTGTTATCTTTATAGTATAAAGTGACAAACGCCCATAGACATCCGTCTAATTGTTGTGCAGACGCGTTACTTATCTTTTATGGGCTACCAGAAACTCACAAACCGCACAAAACGCGCTGTAAGTTGAGCGAGTTTATTCCTGGATCACGCCGGACAAATTCACCAGTCAACAATCACATCTCTTACTTCAATTTGAAATCATCTTTTATATTACACAGTAGTAGAGCCGCACTGCATGCAAGCATGCAGCCGAACTAGGCCAGCGCGACCGGGGAGGTACCTCTCGCTTGCACGAGATCGGCGTAAAGTAACACCTTGCTGTCGTGTTTCTTGCGGTGTGTAAGTAGCCGGTGGCCCATGGAGGGCGGGGAGGAAGGGGGGGAAATGCATCTGTGTATAAACTATGCGGATGTCTATGGGCGTCGGTAGACATGAAAAAAGTTTTCTCGTTTGCCCCCTTGTACTATAAAAAAATCAGAATTGTGCCATCTATGGAGAAATTCTATGAGAAGCTGAGTATCAGTACTTTCATGAAACTGCTGAATCTCATTCAAACGCTGCACTGGATAAATCCTATTTGGTACTGTCTCATTTTTATTTTTTTTTTTTAGTTTGGCCTCTCCCCAATAACTTGTTTATAAGACATTCGCGGGCCGCAAGTAGGGCGTGGGCGGGCCGCATGCCGAGCGCTGGTCTAACGGGAACTAAGAGTCAATCAGCCTTTACAGGTCCACTGCTGCTTTTTAAACATACGTTAAAAACCTAGGTGTTTTGGTGTTAAAATTCATCTTCATGCCTTTATTCTTTATGTCTACGTTTAGACCGCATATAGGGGTCATTCAAGTATTACGAAAGCAGAATTTTAGTACCTAATCTTACTAATATTATAAATGAGAAAGTTTGTTTGTTACTCCTTCACGCAAAAACTACTGAACCGATTTTCATGAAATTTGACACATAGAAGGTAAATGGGACAATAACACATAGGATACCTAGTTTTTATCCCGAAAAAATTTTCTTATGGAATGATTTTCTATTTTCCACGGAATCAAAATTTACGCAGGTGAAATCGCGGGGCGCAGCTAGTTTTTAATACAAGGTAGGGTAAGGACATTACCTACGCGTGTCGTGCAATGGGCGTGGCAAAATAAAACAAAAACACCATATTTTTCCATAAAATTTCATTTCACATAAAATTAAAAACAATATATTTTTGAAATTTGCAAACCAGGCACAACGCTGACACTGCAATTAATTTCGAGCTCCCAACCGGACAACTAAAAACTCCCAATCGCATTAAAGTACTAACTCCGAGGGCCGGCCCTCTGCCGTCGTCGGACGGCCTCTCGCCCCGGACTGCCTCGCTGAGATCTCAGTTACCTACCGAGGTATCCTATACTAGACGCGTCGCCGCATAATGCCTCGTATACACTAGGGGACTTTGTCGCATGTGTAGCCGGGTGTTAAGGCAACATTTCTTAATAACTGCGATGCCGAACACGTGGTCACGGCCTTGTTTTGAAGCATCTTAGAATGCTCGCGGTACCATAGTGATTAATTTGTGGTCAGTGGCATGTCCTCTCAGGACATCATAGATTTGACATTTCAACAGATTGTCAAGTTTATCTGTTGTTTCATGATCAGATTGATCAATGTGGCAGGTAAGTCTCCTCTCGGGTGTGTATGTATCAAAACTGTAACGAATGTGATGGAAGCAAGCATGCATGTAAATGATTGTGAAATGTTGCATTCTGTACGCACTGCCTACCCCGTTAGGGAAGTGGCGTAAAGATGTGTTGTTGTCATGACAACAGGGTAACATCCAAGCGACATCTGTGTGGAAGTCAAGCTTCAGATTCAGAGTACGGTGACACCACGTGATAAACAGTTTTTCAAAACGTGTTGCCTAAATACCGTCTGCAACATATCGAGACATGTCCCCTAGCGAACACGAGTCTTAACCCAAATGAATATATCAAGTGTGTCCACTAACAGCGGGTGTGCAGTAAACAAATGCCGGCAAACACAAACATCAGGGTATAAATATAATTTATTTGTATCGTATGGAACAGAGCGGGGGCGGGCGCGGCGGGCGCCACTTGCGCAAGGTAGCGCCCTCACGCGCTGTTTCTGCAAGCAGAAAAAAACATTTATGTCGCGATAAAAAATAAAATGTGTGTGCTTTAGACCACACAACTGAAGTAAAACTTAATTATTGATTTAATATAGTGCGTTGAGAGTTATTTTACCTCTGACAATTCTGATTTTGGAAGTTTGGTAATAAATGACATCTGCAATCACCCCATACACAATACTGTCAGACAATTACCTATGTTATATTTTCCCTTTTTATATATATCTTATATATAAATATTATCTTAAACATAACAACTTCATTACACTAAGAAAAGACTGTCCCAAAGATTTTAGTCTATATCTAATCGTTTTCCCTTTTTAATGTATCATTTTTAGGCGTTAATACAGAATAGGGAAACAGTAGTTTCGCTTTTCTTAATAACGTTGCTCATTTTTCTGTGCACTTTACCGTACACTTTTTTAATAACGAACTGTAAATCACTTTCACAGTTATGGTTCTTTTTTAACTCACTTGACTTCACAACTTCAGTTGGCCTCACTCGACTAACACATTTTGTACCGCAAGTCAAGCGCACTTAAAGAAGTTTTACATCAAAAACATTTACATAAAACATAGTTATAATAAATGTTCTACATCAGGACACTGCTGACGTATGCTACTTTCAATAAACGTTAAGTTGTTTCATCATCATCAGCCTATTGCAGTCCACTGTTGGACATAAGCCTCTCCTAAGTTAAGGTTGTTTAAGTTGTCACAATAAAACAATTTCAACGTTTAATTTTAATTTTATCACCGTTAATTTAATTATTTAACAAGATCGACGTTTCAGAAGCTTTACAGGCCACCATGATCACGAATTGTTTACCACTTTCGAGAAATATTAGCCACGGAAATTGCAAAGAATTATGTTATCTAAGTATACGTATAAATGCAATGTAGCGACGGTAGTGCGTGAAATGAATGATACGCACCTGGGCATGGCGCACATCTCGCAGGCGTCGTGCGAGGCGGAGTTGTGGAACGTGCACAGCGGACACGTCCACACGCCCGCGCCGGCCGCCTCCTCCTCCGACCTGTATACACGTCACAACTTAGTACACGACTGTAAAGATATAGTCTCATTCGTGTCGATAGCAAAATATATTTTTATGATGTATGGAGATGTATACAGGGTGTCCCATAAGTCAACAATAAACCGAAAATGTATGGTAGAAAAAGTCCTTAGGGATACTAGAAAAATATTTAAAAAAATCCTAAGTACTTTAAAAACACATTCAGTAGACAGTTATAAGTGAAGCTATTCATTAGAGCAGAAACATAATTTTCGATATCTCGCAAAATCTTATATTTTCTTTAAAAATTAATACAATTGCATTTGAACTTTGAGTTGTAACTCTCTAAGGGGCTATTCAAGATACTACACTAAAACTATACTTCTACATAAAAAAATACCATTAAAATTTAAGAAACCTAGGCACGTGTGATAGAAAGATCTACACAGATGTATTTTTTTTAGTTTTTTTTAAATGCCTACAACTTGGAAGTCCTCAACATTTTTTAAATATTTTTCACGTGTACGTACCGATGCGGCACGTCCTGCGAGGAGGCGCGCGCGAGCTGCAGCAGCGTGGCTGGCTGCGGCAGGCGGCGCCAGCGCTCGGCGGCGGCGGCGTCGCGATCACGCACCGCGTGCAGCAGCGGCTCCAACTGCTCCACACTCAGCGGGAGCGCCTCGTTCGTGGCGAGGTACAGCAGCACGTGTAAGTCGGACATCGCCTGCGCACAAAAATACATTCAAAACTGATATTTCTTCGGAAACATTTGTTTATATATAAGTTTAGCATCGCACCTGCTTTTATTTATTTAATAATATTTTTTTTATGGTAGAGGGCAAAAATTGCAACTTTATGGGACCCAGATTCAAAGAGGGGACGCGGCAAACCAAAAAGGAGATGGCGACATGAACTCGACGTATACCTGCGAGATTAGCGCGACGAAACTCTGGATAGAGAAAATTGGATAAAATGGAGGAGACCTTTCCCAACAATGGGACATATGATATAGGGCTAAATATAATAATAATAATAATAATGGCAAACGAGCAGTCGGAGTCATTTTCTGACTACCGAGACCCACAGACATCCGCATAGAGGCTATACGTACGCGTTGCCCTGCTTTCTCTCCCCACCATGGACGTGGGTAGACAAAGCAGGGCAGCGCGTCGGGCCTCCGGCTACTTACCGCACGAAACGCGACTGCACACTGTCACTTTACGCCGGTCCCGTGTAAGCGAGACGTACCTTCTGGATAGTGCCGGCCCAATTCGACTATATGCCTGCATCCAACGTGGCACTACCTCTTACAAATAAGGTAAGTGATGAAAAGGCAAGAGGTAAAAAAACATAACAATTGACCTCGAGGAAGTCCGGCGTGTCCTCTATATGCTGGTGCAGCGCGCGCAGCGACTGCAGCTGGTCGTGCAGCGCGCGGTGCGCAGGGGGGAAGGTGGCGCGCGGGCTGAAGGTTGGTGGGGCGGTGGGCGGCGCCTGCCCGCACGGCACGTCCACGAGGAGGTACGCCACGGGCAGCCGGCGCGCGGACACGCCCACCTCGTTGCCGTACGAGTCGCGCTCCTGGAACACATTTAAATTAATTTAATGAAAATTATTTTTTTATTCAAAATAGTTAAAATTATAAAAAATACTTTTTGATACCGCCGGTGCAACCCCAATCCTGAGAAGAACCGGCGAAACAAACTCAGCGGGCCTCATAAAATAAGTAAAATTTTGAAATCTTTATACAGTGTGTCCGGTGTCGACCTAGCGATAATTTGAGGTTACAAAATATACCTAATTTCATCGACAAAAACATACATTTGTGTTAGAAAAATGGAAAAAAACTGTCGATTTTCGACTTAAATTAGCATTGGATTTTTTTTTTAAGATACTTTAAAGTTAAATCTTTCCTGATGTTTATTTTTATTTGAAAGACTTTTACTTTTTAAACAATTTTTTTTTTACATCTTTAGGACATTTCTGTCCATAGTTATCGTCCTTTTTTGGCAGAGGTATCGACAAAAATCGAAAAAACTAAAATGGCGGCCATTCTGACAGGAGGGGGGGTAGACCCCCACAAATGTATGTTTTGTCGATGAAATTAGGTATATATTGTAACATCAAATTATCGCTAGGTCGACACCGGACACACTGTATATTATATTTCTAGTGTGCGTGTGTATGTCTCTAAACTCCTAATCGACTGGACCGATTTTGACGAAATTTGTGTGTTAAAGGGGATTCGAGAATGGTTTAGATTCACAAATCAGCAAGGCAGATGGCGCTGCAGTAGATATCTCGAATATACAATATTGTTATTTTGTTATACATATTGGTTGACAATTACCATGACAACATATTTTCCAATAATAACAAGACAGAGTATGTCGGCCAGCTAGTAAATAAATATTTCCTTATTGATAGATAGAAAGATATATCTTTACTCTTTGCAAATAAACAAACAAATGTACAAAGATTAAAAAGGACGTAATGTTATCGTTTGGTATACAAAAAGCAATGGCAATATCTTATCTCATCAAGTCTGAGCGACTTCCAATGACTTATACAAGGTCGATAAAAGACAGAGGCATTAAATGAAACCATATATGTAGTGTATAATTTTCAGGCTACATAAACAGATTAATCGGAGCAATAGCCACAGGTATTTTTTAAAGTTTTTTCTCACTACGAACACGCTGTATCGCAGCTGATCGCCGACTATGGCCGGCCGGGGTCATTTACCCCGTGCTTGCTGTAGCCGCCCGGTACAAAGAGTGATAACATTTTCTCGGTTTTAACTTGTTTGAAAAAAGTATTTTCGTATACTTGTCGTAAACTTTTTTTTAATAGTTTCGGATTAACTGAAGGCACTTATAGTACATGTATGTGGTACCATTTAATGCCTCTCGCTCTTATCAACCCTGTATTTTGTTGACGCTTGAACATAATCACCGGATTGGGTATATCGAGATTTAGGACACAACTCAGCAAGATGCCAAGCTGTGTTGCTGGCTGTTTAAGATGCACACTTGTATATATTTTGTATTGAATACAATCACACCAATAATAACATTTTACACTAAATGTGCAATAGGCGGTCTTTTCTATTTAAAGTGATATCTTCCAGGCAACTATCACTTGAAACATTTGTGTGTTTAAAGATATTTTATTTCGCAAAACACGTACAACTTCTTAGATACACGAAACACGGTTATGAGAGGGAGAGAGGAAATGTACGCGTGTACTGCTTTATCTTGCTCCTACAGCAATATAAGAAAGGTAACTCTCTCCCTGTCTTCCCTAACTTATATCTCCCTCCTTGCCCAGGTCATCCGACCACCGGGAGGCAGGCCTCCTCGCGCAGTTCATTTATGGATTTATTTAATTAGGTCACAAGCGGTCCACGTCAGTAGCGTAACTAAAGAGGCAGGTTGGCAAAATGTCCTTGGCCTCGAGAGCGGCCCCCGGTCCGAGAACAGTCGCATAAATAAAACATACTTTTTACATGTTAGGCTACTCTAAGGTAAGCTTCTCTACAATGGGAGACAGAAGGGCACCATCCGATTAACTTATTCCGTGCTTCGAAGTACTAGTTTACGCCACTGGAATATATAAATACATAATAGCAATAATAGTATGATTGTTAACAACTTTTGATGTCTGTACTTTTATAAGGGACGCAGCCAAATTCAAGATAACTCAAACAACAAAGGACAATGGCAACATAATTGTTGTTAGAATCTTTAAGCGTCTACAAATATCTTCGAAATATAATGAACGTAAATGTTTTGTTATTATATTTTGTTCCTGATTTCCTACAGCTACCTTTCGTCTCCATAATTAAATCTCCATTAAACTAACATAAGTGTACCAAATTTAAGGTCAAACGGAAGTGGGTCAAATTAAGCTTGCAAAATCAATACCCACAAATAATATTGGAGTCTCTGTTTAAAATATTAAAATACATATTTGCTTTTTACTAAATTCATATGAATGCATATACGTTACATATACCCATATGGCATATTACAATTTTTGACTGTCTGTATATCTGATTGTTCCGGATAATCTCTGAAACAACCTCCCCGATTTTGACGCGATTTTCACTGCAGGTAGGTAGTTGGTGTAATAAGGAAAACTTAAATCCATTTTTAATTCATTTTATTGTTTTTAAATTCTACACGTGAGCACAGCTAAATATACAAACTAATTCACTTACAAACATTGCAAGTTTAATAAAAGCTTGTAAAATCTTTTATCTACACTAATGCTGTAACATTCTACTTATGTTTTCAATACTTGACTTATAATAACTACTGTTATAGCTCAGACAACAAAAAACTCAATTTAAGCAATTTGACATGATGTTATAATATCCAAATCGATATCGTAATAGTAGTTTATGCAACTGTCGTATAATGAAGGGTATTAAAACTCGAGTGTGTTTTTATGAAACGAGCGAACGCGAGTTTCATAATAGTAACACGAGTGTTTTAATACCCGTGTTATATGCAGTTGCATACACTACTTTATCTTCACTAATGCAATTAATCAATTAATAAAATATTGCGAAACATTAAATTCATGCCTACGTCACAGCGTACTCGGCGCCACTAAAATCTAACCAATGAGAGCGCAGCTGCAGCGCGCGCAGGGCCAATCAGGAGCGAGCGCGCGCTGTTAAGGATTTTGACATAAGGCTCTCTCACCACTCTCTCTCTCTCTCTCGCTCTCACACACTGTTATAATGAGACTAAAATTATAGAAACTATAAAATTAATTTAAGTCATTTTATAGAGCGGTCTAAGCAAAGGGTCGAGTTTACTTGATGGTTTATTTCTAAACAGCTTCTAAATTCTAACCAGATGAATTTGATACAACCACGAAAGCGTAAATGGAAAACGAAATTAATCATTTTACGAGGTTTAAATAGACTCATTCATTCAAGATTATTTATGATGATGACTTATTTGAAGCGAATGATATAAATTACTTTAGTGTATTAGGTACGTAATGGTATATCATGATATTCATTAATCTAGATATTTCAGAAGAGAATCAAAATGAAGCCTATTTGAGCCGATTAGAATATATTGTCTCAACAGCTCAATTCGTCTGCAATAATGTCAATTTCTTAATAGCATTTTATTCAGTACTCATTTACCTAGACCTCAACTGGTGAACGCAAATCGGTACAGGCTAAAATTCAATACCACATAATGATAATAATATTAAAAAAAAATCAAATATTAGGGCGTAAACGGTTTCCCGCCAAACAAAGGATTGATGCAACGTGGGTGTGTGCCCGGGCGAGCGTGCAGCGCGCGTGTGCGGCGGCGAGTGGGGACGCACATGCGCGCGTGGGCGATCGATCGCACGCGTGACGTCACACGTGACGCACACCGGGCCGAACGTATAACATTGAAAAGACGTTCAGATTAATTTAAAGTAGTTTTTAAACAGATTTTTTGTCGTGATTGACCTGAGTTCGTTGTCTCAACTGATAATTAATTGTAACTGAAAATAAACATAAATATCATATCCTAGTATTCTGTAGATTTCGTTTTTGTGTGCACACATTATTTTTTATGTCAGCGACAATAGTAAAATCATCGTAATAATCCCTCAAGAAAAGGCAATCTTAAATTAGTTTTTCACAATAAATTCATTATAAGAACTCACTATTAGCATAGGTACACTGAATTCTACATGGCCACTAATCATAATATAAATAGGTAAATGACGTAAAAAGTAAAATGAAAAGATATTGCCTTACTCATTGGAATGGAAATGAAACCAAGTCATAAAAACGCACAGCAAGTCTAATTCGATATCAAATCAATAATAATTGTTATCTAACAAAATTCCATAAAACTAAAAATTATTAGGAATAACATCGATGTTTCATTTAGTTTTTTATTTTTGCATTCAATTTATTTATTATTTAAGGTACAACTTATACACTAACAGAGGTATATTTGGTGTACGACGAACGTAATATATTGTGAAATACGGTATAGTTGTTGAAGTTCTTTAGTGTATTGCAAAATTTATCTTATTAGATTAATACCGGATGTGATCGTGTTATAATTAATACAATGATATTAATTTAAAAAAGTGTGTGCTTTAGACCACATAACTGAAGTAAAACCTAATTATTTATTTTCATTACCGTTTATGTTACAATGACATAATATGTCATATCACATACGATATTTATGTTTTAAATACAAAAAAGTTGCGCTAAAAACTAATTTGAATTATGAATTTGAATGACAACTTCCATTGGCTTCGCCCGATTTGTGATTATTTTGTAACGCTCTCGCCAGCTTACTCCCCAAGTCAAGCGCTTTAACTTCAAATGTAATATCACTTTCTATAATGTATCATGTATGCTTCTTTACGTTTTAAATGTGCCTATAGCGTAGTGTAAAATTGATCTCACTTAATTAAAAATATTTGTAGGTAACACCTATGTAGTAGTGTACTATGTAGTAAAAGTACGTCATTGCAAGATCACAGCGACGGCTAGTAATCTGTTGATCGAGCCGCGCCGCGCTCTACGCAGAAGCGGCAAGTGTCATGGCGGAAGTACACAAAACATAGGAAGATGAAGCGATACACATCGACTGTGATATTTTAGGCTCAACCGCGTTAGTTTAGTAGCGCGTGAGGAAACGCGGACGAAAGGGCCGCGGACAATGTGAGTCCCGCCCAGTAACTATACACGGAGCGGCGCCCTACTACAACAGCAAGCGGCCGATGGCGGTGCGCCCGCCGACGAGCCGGGCCGACCCCACCTAGCCCCAGCACCAGCCAGCCAGACCGGCCTCCACCAGCCAGACGGGCCTCCGCCGCCCAGACGAGCCAACACGACTCAGTGAATAACCCGGTGACCACGGCTCGCCCTGCCCCGACCATGGAGTACCCACCGCTCGATGACATCGAGGAGTTGGCGCTGTGCTCGTGCTGCCAGCTGCCCTTCGACGACGACCTGCACCTGCCCAAGATACTGGACTGCAAGCACCACTTCTGCCTCGCGTGCATCGGCTCTATGGGCAGCGGGCACGAGGCTCGCTGCATGCACTGCTGGAAGCGGACCGACCTGCCGGGCGGGCGGGCGGCGGCGCTGCCCACGCACGGA
>LUGF01004675.1:25225-35916 GCA_001625245.1 Calycopis cecrops | reverse complement strand
GGACCACCTGGTGCGCACCGCCACCGTTCCGCTCGAGCTGCCTCTGCGCGCGCCTCCACCAGAAGACGAGCCGCCGGCCGACGAGCCGCTGCTGCTGCTGGCCAACTACTGCACGGCCGCGCTGTACCTGCGGCGGCGGCGCGGCGGGGCGGCGGCGGGCCCGGCGCCCGCGCGCCCCCTCAGCCCCTACCCGCTCTTCTACTTCTCGCTGGAGGTGAACTGCGTTCCGTGCGGGCGCGTACTGGTGGAGGTGCGCGACGACGCGGCACCGCGGATGGCGCGGAACTTCGGCGCGCTGGCGACCGGCGAGCTGGGAGTGGGCTACCGCGGCTGCGCCGTGTTCCAGTGCTGGGCCGACGAGAGCGTCATCACCGGCGACTACGAGAACAACAACGGGCGCGGCGGGCGCTCGTCGCTGGAGGAGGCGTACTTCCTGCCTGAGGACACTGCGCTGGCGGCGGTGCGCGGCGCGGTCGGCATGCGCCGCTCGCAGAAGCGCCGCGACAACCTCGGCCTGGTTGGCTCTCAGTTCCGCATCATGCTGCGGGAGATGCGCGGCTTCACTGCTATCTTCGCCTTCGTCGTGGAAGGGCTGGAGCTGGTGGACCGACTCAGCCGCATGGGCGACGGCGCCGGCAAGCCGCACAGCTCGATCATGATCGCCGCTTGCGGCCGCCTCAATTAATTTGCCTCACCTACCTTCTCCTAATCGCGATCTTTCTCCCTCTCGATTCTCCTCGGTCCCGCGTGTTGTCGTACCTGTATCCAATCTTCGGACCAACCCTATCTCTATGCCTACAGAGTTTATTCGATATTTGAGCTATTTTTGTAAATGTAGTAAATTTGGATGTATTTACTGTGAAGATGCTTGAGTTTCAATAATTTCGAGCGCCCGTGCGGCGCGCGGCCGCTGTATACAGGGATCTGCGGGCCGCCGCGGCCCCGCCTACCGCCGCCGGCGGCTCGGCGCGTTTCGTCCTAGTCGGTAGCGAGACTAGTCTAGTACTCGTAAATTCGTACTTCGTGGTTTTAACTCTCGTTTACGCGAACCTTCGTAAATGTTGTATACGTTATAAATATCATAGAGAATATATTGTATGTATTTAAGTAGGCGCGACACGACGTGCGGTTGGAGGTGCTAGTGTCGGCCACTCGGGTCGACACAGATCGCACCATATCGTAACGTAAGTGATAACGAAGTGCTAGATGACGTCACACGGTGTGACGTGTGGATTGATAAGACTGTATCGGCGGGGGATCCCGCCTCCCGGAGTGCCTAAGTATCGAGTATCGAGTGTCCAGTGTGAAGTATCGAGTGTCGAGTGTCCAGTGTGGAGTATCGAGTATCGCACCGCCTACTGTTAAGTTTATTTTTCTAAAAAGTGTATGGCCTCCCGTAGCTCGTGATATGTATTCGGTGTTCTGTGGTGATAGAGAAGTTCTAAGTGTATAGTGTGTGTCGGCCAAGAGGCCGGCCGAGCTCTGTCCGTTGCGAGTCATAATATATGTATGGAGGAACGGAATGTTGTTTCATTCGCAAACCCATTCTAGCATTATCATCGTCAGTTTCGCATCATCAGATTATATAATCAGATGAATAAAAACTGAAAATATTCCTCATATTTTCAGTTTGTTGATTTTTTCAAGAGTATCATAGGTCAAGAGTTCAACTGCTGGCAGCTGGCGTTACTGTGCTGTCATTGAATGACAGCCAATTACACCATCACTGGGGAAGTACCTCTCACTCACACGGTATTGGCGCACTATGACAGCTACGATATTATGTTTGGTGCGGTTTGTGAATTTCCCGTTTAGTAAATTGAAGGATCGTAGGAAAAAAAGAGTGTTAATACAGAATGTAACATTTTGTTTGAAATTAACTTGTAAGGAGTTGGTAATGTTTTTTTCTATAATATAGGTAATTATACAATGAATAAAGGGCAATGGCGAAATATTTGATGATAGAATCTATGAGCGTCTACAAATGTCTTCAGTGCAGAAGTAAATAAAATAATTTACTATCTTTTTCCATTGTAAATATTATAGTAATGTGAGTCTATTTTATTTTGCAATTGTTGGTGATACATAAGGTGTTTTACATAGCACAATTTAAAACTACTACAATTAACTATTTTTGGTATTGAGTACGCAATTCACAAATATTAATTAGAGTTTGTTCTGAATGCATACTGCGAGCAATATTTTTTTATTTTCTACTTTCTCTAAGCAGTACACGCGGTGCAATTTGGAACGCGTTCTGACGTTGACGTATTATCTGTATTGTCCATTTAGGGGATATAATCCCGGGATTGTTTTTCAATCCCGGGATTTCGGGATTGGGCACAGACGATCCCGGGATCCCGGGATCAATCCCGGGATTTGAGGGTACCGTACAAAAAATGCGAAAATATCCAAAAATCAACTTTTATTTTTATTATTTAAACTTAAGAAATTGAAAAAAAATCTAAACAAAAAGTTTTCTCTTATAAACAATATATAAATTAAGTAAAATATAAAAAATCAACATGGTTAGTAAATAAGTGTAACACAATTACACATTAATCAATCATATCTATAATAATTACAGTAATTAATCAGACTTATTTCTAAAGTATGTACGAAGAAATAGTAATGCATCCAACGTGACATCACCGAGTCTACTTCTTAGTTTGTTGCACATATATGCAGCCGACGAAAAAGCGCGTTCGGGGCTCGGGCTCAATCGAAGTTGGAGGTATCGTCAATAGATACTTGTATGTTTTCTCTAGATTATGGCCACGATTGGAACTTGTAACTTCAAAAAGATCCATTTCCTTCTTAATAATTTTAGATAGCTCAGTTTCTGTAAATGATTCAGGAGCAGGGGACACATTTTTCATGCTGTTTTCTATTTCAAGCTGAAGTATTTCTTCGAGGTTTAAAGTACTTTTGTGTGTAGTTGTTGGGTCGCATATTTGCATATATTCGGAATGGCATGGCAATATCTTAAAGCAATAATAAAAAGTAAAATTAACTTTTACTAATTACTTTAATTCAATATAATATTTTAATATAAAATATTACTTACGTGATGCGGAGTGTTGCTTTTACATGTCTTTCAAACAAGGTAGCATAAACACGACTGACATCAGCTAGGAAATCAAAATGGCTGACTTTTTTTATTGGCATTGACAACAAAGAGTTGTTAGTACAAAAGACATGTAGATAAATTGGCGGGTAAACAGGTAGGTACGCTTCGTTTCGTGCTATATATATTACACACAATTTTACAGACCATTAAAATCAGTTAGATTGTGAACTTTGTTCTTTCGTTCACAATTTTACGGTTTGCTCAGGGAAGATTATAAACTAAAGAAAATAATGCGTTAAACTGTGAATGGTTTGTTCACAATTTTTCGACAATTTCCAATTTCGCGAGTTATTCTGTAAACTAACGGTTTTTACAATCTTATGGTAACATACATATTTTTAAATTAAATAAATTTATTGATCCCGAAAATCCCGGGATTAAAGAAATTTAATCCCGGGATTTTCGGGATCAATATTCAAATCCCGGGATTAAAGAAATTTAATCCCGGGATTTTCGGCACCGAAAATGGGCCGGGATCCCGGGATCCGGGATCCCGGGATTATATCCCCTATGTCCATTATAGTTTTATGTGCTTGGACTTCAAGTTTTATGGCCATATATTATTTTGCTTCATCTTTTTGAGTTGTCATTGCTTCTTCTAGCAACGTACACGCAGTTAGTCACATTAGTTCTAAGTATTTTACCTTTTATTTTCGTCTATAAATCATATTTCTTAATGTTTTAAGTCGATTGACTATTTGATTAATATTACTTTAAAACTTTTAACTAAAATATCTTGAAAACCTTTGTTTGTATGATCTCAATTGCTAACACAAATTTAATGAAGAATAGTATCTCAATATTTTTAAATATATTTTGCATCCATAGACAACAAAACAACAAAAATCTGTATGGGAGTGCGCCTTTATCCTTTTCATATTCAACCATTTTTTGTGCTGTAAGTTTATAGTTCGTGATTCTGTCAACGCGAGTATAAGTTTTGGATGGTCGACTTTCCGGTGGTGCATTCTCGTGGAGGAGGAAACAAAGCATTTGTATAGAAAATGTGGATGTCTATATGCGTCAGTAGTCCTCATAACACTGTTCGATTTTTAATCACCTCATAGTTTGTACTATAAAACAACTACTAGTCCGTTTAGCGAAATTCTTTTCTTTTTTTTGCGAGTGATTCTAGAAAGATTGAGATACTTAACAGCTTTACTACCGCAATCTTATAAATAGTACAGAAATAGCAAGCGCATGTAGAAAGAGAAAGAAAACGCTAATCTTAAATTATTTAGAGAATAACAAATGCATTTGCAGTCATAGACAAGGACAAAAACAAATATGTCTTATAATTAATTTTCTACCTTTCGCATTGCTAGGGTTCAAGGAAGTGTAGATAGATTGGGTTAAAGTGACAGCTATTATGTCGCGTCTCGTGCTTTCTGTGAGTTTCCAGCGGCCCACAGGAAGGAAGGAGTGGAGGGCACCATATCTATTTGCCTCATGTCAAAAATAGCTGGATAGACACAGTTTAAAAAAAAAACTTAACAATTTTATTGTTTAATAATTACTTCGATTATTTAGGTTAATTGTCTATTGAAAGGGCGGCATTGAAGATTGTTTCATCGAATAATTTAATTTTTATAGTTTGTTTGCCCTTGTAGACCAGTAAATGAACCATTTGTTAACAACCGTCTTCACTACTTGTCCATAGTATTTTCCGTCTCTTTTTCTCTCTCCCAATGTTCCTCTAGAAAGTCAAAAGCCTTTCTGACTTTGCGGCTGCACCATGTGGGCGAGAGGTACCTCCTTGGCCGCGCTGACTCGACTCTACAGCGACTCACGTCGCTTTACAATTGTGGTTGTATTGTTTTAATAACGAGTAATTAATGTTCATTGTACATTAAAGGATACCTACGTTTTATTTCTAGCCCGCATAAAGTACGCAAATCTAAAATATTTATTGATCTAAAATTACAAAAATATGGAGAATACACTAAAAATATAATAGTAAATATTTCATATTATTATTATATTTTCATTTACTGAATTGTACAAAAATACCTCGTATTGTCATAACTAAGCTCCGATATTGTTGGCAATATTGTAAAAAAATTACAGATAACAGGCCGCACAGAAGTGTAGTTGACGTTAGTATTGCTGTTAAGGAATTCTATTGCTATTTTATTTAATAAAATTGAAAGTGAGTTGTTATTAATGTTACCAACTATAACATCGAGTACGGCCGGGGTCCATACAAAAATGAAACGTCTCCTTTATCGAATCCTACTAATATTATAAATGCAAAACTTTGTATGTGTGTTTGTTTGTTACTCCTTCACGCAAAAACTGCTGAACCGATTATTATGAAATTTGGCACACACATAGAGAGTAATTTGCATTAACACATAGGAGAAAATGTTGTTATGGGATGCCATGGGATGATTTTCTATTTTCCACGGGATCAAAATTTACGCGTGTGAAACCGCGGGGCACAGCTAGTATAAAATAACTCACTGAAAACTCACAGCCGAAAGTTCCGAACGCAAGAAGCTTTGGAAAATTTGGTATTAGGAAATAAAGAGAAGCACTAGGGGAGGATTTTTTAAAACTGCTTCTCCAAAGGTGTGAAAATAGGAATAGGTAGATTTCTTGAAGGAATTAAATCGCAAAATACGCCGAAGACCGCGACGCTCAGCTAGTCAATGATAATGAAGTCGCAATTTGCATTGTTTAACATTGTAAAGCGGTAAAAATTTTATAAGCCAACCGTACCAGCGGCTCTTGAATATTTGTAGTGCTGGGCCTAAATTCGACAGTTGTATACTGCGATCGCAATATTATTTTGGTTCCCCTTTCCCAATTCCATATTTCTGTTCTTTTTATTATTGTAATATTTAATTTATACAGGGTTACTTTTTGCTTATCAGCCAAATTTTTAAATAAGGAAGTAAATCCATCATTCCAAGGGTGTGTTTTAAATTTTATCGTCTAATTGTAATATTTTGTTAAATAAAAAAACGATTTGAAATAGTCCCTAAAAATACATCGATCGTTGTTCGCACACGACTTGCGAGTCAGATGCCACGTGGTGAACAAGAAATATGTTTGTAGCATGGGACAAAGTAATTGTATCTTATTATTTTTTATTTTTTTTAATCATATATCGAATGTATTCATCATCATCATCATCTCAGCCACAGGACGTCCACTGCTGAACATAGGCCTCCCCCATAGATTTGCAAATCGACCGATCAGACGCAAACTGCATCCATCGGCTCCCCGCAGCCTTCCTCAGGTCGTCTGACCATCTAGTGGGGGGACGCCCTATGCTGCGCTTTGTATGTATTATTGATTCTGAACTAAACCTGAAAATTTGGTCGGTGACCAAAAAGTCGCAAGTGTATATTGTGACGGGGAACCGCTGAAAGCAAGTGGCTCGTCACCGTGACGTTCTATGAGAAAGGCCTGAACCTAGCAGTGGACGCTCTCCGCTTGATTATAATATTGATGAATATTTTCCAATTTAACAAGCGATTGCCATCCGTCCGTAGAAATCTAGCGCCATAGATACTTGAATATGCATAATCGGAGATTCAACAACTCAATTCTAATTGTTATAACAATAAATAAGAAAATTATCCATTCTAGTTCCTTACCTTCTCCACATGGCGTCTTTAGCCAAATATCGTACCCGGTCGCTGATATTTATGTCCCCCAGAAATATACTTTTAGTTTATAAAATTGTAGTTGTCGTTAATTCTATCCTACTAACCACTAGCAAGCGCGTCGAGCTAGCATACAGGGCTATTTATGGAAGACCGGACAAATTTTCAGATTTGGTTCAGAATCGATAATACATTCGATTTATGAAATAAAAAAATATAAATAAAATACATTTGTCCTATGCAAAAAAAACCAAAACACTTGGGTAACGATATTATTACGCGCCGCAAGCTTTAGTTGTGAACTTTGTACCTAACTCTCGAACGACCCCCGCGCTCTATCCCTTTATATCAAAAATACAACAACAACAAAACTGTTTTACGTTCGCAAAGTGTGCATAGAAAATTTTAATATGCTGTTTTTATTAAAATTAATTAATGAGCATAGATGTTGCAATTGATTGCATAAGTTTGTTACTTTAATCATAAAAAATCTGTTTAAATTACAGGCACAGTACTGGGCGCATAAAATTTGATCAGCTGAACACTGACACGACAAGAAGAAGAAGAAGAAAAAGTTACAATTAATGTGAAATTCCGTAATTATGCAATTAACGTGATCATTTGTTTAAGGTACTAGACACTTCGTGTGCGAAAGATTGATGTATTTTTTCGGAGCTATCAAATCAAGATTTATTTAACAAAATATTAAAATTAACTATAATATTTAAATACATCCTTGGGTTGACTTTTACTTCCTTATTTTAAAATTTGTTTTATGACCAAAAATAACCCTGTATACTTTTATACTATAATAATAATAATAATAATAATATCTTTATTTGTAAAAACACACTGAGGCAAATGAAACATACAAAAACAAGTTAAGAAATAACACACAACAACAATAACCTAAATTATTAAAACTAAAATATAACTAACAATTACTAATAACAACACAATAGTCGGCAACAGCGTGTTCCACAAAACGGTAGGACTTCAGCTTAAGTCAGACCTTACGAGCTGACACTGATTTTCAAGTCCTAATAACTAAGTAACTAAAGTACTAAGTAATATTAAAAAAAAGAAACCATGACAGGCCGCTAGACCGGCTATTGCTACATGAAAATAGTAGCTGAAGCACGTGGTTATCCCCGCGTAAGCAGTGAACTATACTACTCCTGCCCGGTGGACTGATATCCAGGTCAAGGTCACGGATTCAAGCAGCTTCTATGGACCTGTGGCGCCCACTGAGGGAAGCCTGTAGTAGACGATTTCTGGCAGCTGCTATGACGATAGGTTCGTAGATGTGTGGTCTATGCCTGTAGTATATGAAGAGAGGGTTGAACGATAGGACGACCGTGGCGTGGCTAGTGACAGCTAGTCTAGCTTATCACTGTGAGGAGAGAGTTGCAGACATCATCTGTCAATTCCTACTTCCACTCTGGCATATGCATATGCAACAATAATGAAATGAGACGTACCTTGTAATAGACGTCGGGCACGTACTGGTCGGGGCTGCAGTCGCGGATGTAGCCGAGGTCGGGCGCGTCGCGCGTCGGCAGCAGTATGTCGTCGCGCACCATCGCCTGGCACTGCGCCGACACCTGGTAGCCCTCCAGGTGGATCTGGTTGGAGCTGTCGCCTGAGGACCAGACTTTGGCGTTTATTTATTTCCTTATTTTATTAGGAGGAACAAAAGCTTAAAAGAAACAATAAAACAAAAATATATAAAAATTAGGAAGCTTAAAAATTCTCCACTTGTAGAATCAGTGTATTTTATCAGTAAACAATCAAGGTTTGTCTATGTTTGATCGCCACAGCTGGTAATTGTATATACATATATACAGATACACTGTACACATCATTTTTAAAGTTTCTTAGGAGTAAAATTTACAAAAAATTTGCTACATCTCAAAGAAAAGGCCCATTTTCTCCTTCGTGAGTGAGGATGAGTCGGAGTGGGGTGCGGGGGTCGGAGTGTACTGGCCTCAGCCAGGAGGGGTCGAGGGAGGAGAGGTGTCTCAGTGTGTCGCTACCGCCCCTGTCTCCCGCGAGCGAACGGGAGCGTACCGTCAGATGCGTTGGCGGTGGGGTCGCAGAGGAAGAGGAGATGCGGTGTGTCGTTGCCGTCCTCCCTGTTCTGTTTGTATGTATCCTTTAGTGCAAAGCGTGGCGGTAGCAGTGTTTCAACTTTAGAGGGACTTAAGTGAGGCTTAGCGAGGCCATTTTTATAGCAGCTTATGACTGTTTAGATAGATAGGACATAGGTCTTCGCCGGGCATCTTTAGTACGAGGCGTATAACGGGCGGGCGTGTGTGCGTGCTTGCGTGCGTGCGTGAGTGTGTGTGTGTGTATGGTACTCACCGATGACGCACACGGGGACGCACTTGGAACCGAAATGTCCGGANNNNGTGTGTGTGTGTATGTACTCACCGCTGACGCACATGGTGACGAACTTGGAGCCGAAGTGACTGGAGGCGGCGTGGCGGCACTTGTTGGTGCGCTGGTTCTGGAGGTGGCCGGCCATGATGTGTGTGTGTGCGTGTGTGTGTGTGTGTGTACTCACCGCTGACGCACACGGTGACGAACTTGGAGCCGAAGTGTCCGGAGGAGGCGTGGCGGCACACGTTGGGGTGCTGGTTCTGGAGGTAGCCCGCCATGATGCACTCCTGCGCAGACAGGAAGTGTGTGTCCACACCGCTACGGGGAGAGAGACTTCTTTAGCGGAGCAAGGATAGTAATAGCATATTTCAAAACCATTTACTTGCTGAGACCTGGTAGATACAAGGTGGTATATAGTACTAGCCGGCCCATTGAGAGGAGGAAGGAGAGCAATGCATCTGTATAACTTCTGTGCGCTCGTCGGTAGTCATAAAAATGGCTCCAACTGCTTGTTTACCCCCTTAGAAAATAAAAGGTCAGGGCAAATATCAGTACGCGTCGGCATTTTGCTACGCTGGATACGAAAGTGGATGCGCTCGTAGCACCGCTACAAGTGTGTGCTACTCAACACAGGTCGTATTATAGTACATTGCCTTAGGGATGATAGATACTTTTATATTTTTTCATTTCATACTGCCTTTAATGTTTTCTCAAAGAAACTAAAAACTATTTACAACAATAGCTTGAGAAATATGTTTTTGTTAGTCATCAAATCTCACGACAGAGCAGCTAATGTAGTAGTAAGTAGCAATTGAATTAAACATTGTTACATTGTTCTATTGCTCCGAGGGCGCTTAAATACAATTTTCGTGATAGCTGATGTCCATAAAAATCCGCACAATCAGAAGTTATGCAGTATTATCGCTATGCCATGCTAACTAGCCGTCAAATAGGGCCGGCACGGCCGGCGAGGTAGCACGATATCGCTAGCTGTGCTGTGCACTTTGACTTGTGCTAGTGTGCACTTTGAGTTTCCGGTGGCCCATCAGCGAAAGGACGAAGGATAACACATAATGCAGGCATAAAAAGTATGCAGTGTCCATGTGCGTCCGTAGTCAACACAAGCCTGTGACTGGTCGTTCGCCCTCTATACTACCTGTTTTTGTCGCTGAGGAATACTCTTAGGCATTTCTCCAGGTTGGGGGAAACCTGGAGGGTATGTGGGACTCGAAAGCTTAAACACAGCTCCCCCTACCCACTAAGCCCCAGGGGTGTTCCTTCTCATCCGTCTGATAGGAGCCACTGGAACGCGATAACATACAACAGCGACTCCACCAGCGGGTGCCCTACGGGGCTCCTCTCAGGAGAGTAAGGTGGTACTCTCTTTACTACGTTACGATGCGCTGGAACACGCAGCACACCGGACTACTCGGGTGTGATGGAATTGGCGACGGCTCCCCCAAGTCGTCGCCTATCGACCCGTCCTAACGTGACACTGTTACATACACATGCCAAGTGGAAGTAGAACAAGTCTGACAGATCTCTGTCTAGCTGTCACTAAGTAA
>LUGF01004674.1:53564-64953 GCA_001625245.1 Calycopis cecrops | reverse complement strand
CAGTCTCGTGTAAGCGAGAGGTACCTCCTCGGTCGTGCCGGCCCAATTCGGCTTCATGCAAGCATACAGCGTGGCACTACCTCTTACTAAATCATCATCTGAGCCAAACTCGCAAACTGCTCACAACGCGACTGTATAGCTTTCACTTCAAGGAAGAGGTAGTGCCACTGCATGCTTGCATGCAGCCGAATTGGGCCGGCACGACCGGGGAGGTACCTCTCGCTTACACGAGACCGGCGTGAAGTGACAGCTGTGCTGTCGCGTTTCGTGCTGTGTGTAAGTAGCCGTTGGTCCATGGAGCTGGGAGGGGAGAAAGGAGGACAGCGCTTCTATACAGCCGCCTCTAAACGGATGTCTATGGGCGTCGAAAGTCATGAAAACGGCTCTGACTGCTCGTTTGTCCCCCTGTACCATAAAAAAAATTACTCCCGCGAAATACTTATAGCGATACATGATACGTCATGTGAGAAAAAGGCGTCTACCTCCGGTCGTATTTAACTGCAATGCAGCAGGGCATTACCTTGTATTATCCCATTTAAGATCGTTTGCCGAAGAAGGCGATGGTTCCACCAGCGCATGTGTCGGCTCGCAGCGGCGCGGTACAATTTGAGCCAATTAAGAGCCGCGGCTGTTAGTAAGTGGGCCGATCTAACTGGGAAAAGTGGCCGGTTGATGTGTGAAGTGTGGTGGAACCTTCGCCGGCATCGATGTTTCAAGTCGCGCAACTGATGCGTCTTAATCGTCCTCAGTTATTTTCGCTGATGATGATGATGATGAGCTTCTTTTGATGGTCATCATCATCACCACCACCACCCTCATCCTCATCACCACCACCACCACCATCATCATCACCACCACCATAACCATCATCATCACCACCACCATCATCATCACCACCACCACCATGACCATCATCACCACCACCCTCATCCTCATCACAATCATCATCATCATCATCATCACCATCATGATCATCAGCCGGAGGACGTCCACTGTTGGGTCTCTCTCACGTCACGGTCACGAGCCACTTGCATCCAACGGCTCATCGCCCCTTCACCGAGTCGTCAGTCTACCGGGATGGAGGCCGTCCAACACTCCGTCTTCCAGTGCGAGGTCACCACTAAAGAACCTTTCTTCCCCGGCGGCTATCGGTTCTCCGAGCAATGTGGCTTTGATGGTCACCGAGAGTGAAATTCCCTGCTATATTTTTGAAATGCTACATATAAAAACGACATAGCTACGCTTGCACTTTGGGGTATCATGCGAGTGAGAGAGCTAAGGGTCAATTCAAAAGCGCGGAGAAGGGCAGCGAAGCGGAGCGCAGTTTATGTGTCATATGAATTTCAACTTTATAATAATTACTATAATACTTATTATCGCATGAGAAACTCGAACGAGACGCACGGATTCCCGCGAAGTCGCTGGAATGCGCGAGAAGTCGCTGGAATGCTCCAGAAGTCGCGAGAATTCGATAATAAGTACTATAGTAATGAAAATAAAGTTGAAATTCATGTGACACATAAATTGCGCTCCGCTTCGCTGCCCTTCGCCGCGCTTTTGGTGTGAATTGGCCCTAATTCTCCAATACAGCATGGCACTACCACTCGCTTCGTCTCACAACAGCGCTCTGTCGAGGCGGTCGTTAGCAGAGGAGGCGTAGCAAGTCCTGGTCGCGGATCCAGCTGGGGATTTTGGGGAGCTGTAGCCGCAGGCGCCGTAAGGTTTAAAGACCTTAAGATCAATCTCGTACTCATAAAAGGGGCCCCTTATCAACTCCAAGGTCTCTAAACTTCGGCCCTGCCAGAGCTTAATCCGGCGTTATTTAATTTTAATCACCAGAGCGTATAGCGTCAGATGGATGAAAGAAAAGGCTCTCTCTGGTGAAATCGCTAAGCTTGCCCTTCGCTTGCAGCCTTGCAGTGTCTGTGAACCTCTTCTGGAGACTCTCATCATCAGCCTATTGCAGTCCACTGTTGGATATAGACGTCTTCCACAGGCCGCTACTAGCCTCGGCCCTCGATCTCCAGCTAAACTCTCCCACTTCCTGCACGCAGCTTTGCGTGTGTATGCGAGTAACTCGAGCCCGCTTATTAATAAACATGGAATAACTTTATCCAAGTAATAACCTTGTAATAAACTGACATCTGTCAAATTCCATACCTTTATGTGTTTTTTTTATTATGGATTTTGACAGATGTCGGTTTATTACTAGGTTATTAAACTTGGATAAAGTTATTCCATGTTTATTAATAAGGGGCTAGGTGTTTGAAACTGTAACGCACGTGAAGATTTCTCGATTGTGTAGGTATTGTAATTTTTGCTAATTTTACGCATGAGATTTTATTGCGATTTAATTAATTATTTTACGTTTATAGGTAATTTTATTATTTTACGACATTAGGGCATGTGTCCTCTCAGTCCACCTGTGACCATATTTTTTTTAAGTACTTTACATAACATATATCTGTATTTTCCAGCACGGCAAGCCGCTGGTGCAAGACCTGTTCCAGGACCTGCGGGATGGGGAGGTGCTGCTTTCCCTGCTGGAGATACTCACGGCACAGCAATTCGTAAGTTATCCATTACATTGAGTGTATAGGACTGTAAATTTGCTATGTATAGAAGACTTGGCGGTTCTTTGCATAGCAGATCTTTCAAAATATAATGTTTTGTTGACACTGTAGACTTGTAGAGGCGGTTCTTTGCATAGCAGATCTTTCAAAATATAATGTTTTGTTGACACTGTAGACTTGTAGAGTGTAGAGGTAATCGTAGCTATTAGGTAAAAAAACGTACCGATATAGGCAATATCGGTACTTTTTTTCTTCGTTTACGTGAATCCGTTTTTTTACCGCTGTCGGTTAAAAGTAGTCTATATAGCCCTCTTCGCTAAATGGACTAACTAATACTGAAAGAATGTTTCAAATTGGACCAGTAGTTCCAGAGATTAGCGCGTTCAAACAAACACTTCTTTATATTATTAGTATAGAATTGTGCCTGATGGTGTCTACCAATGCTATTAAGACTTCCTCACAACCACCAACCACCGCAGACCCGGGTCCCGCAAGGCTTACGGGCATTAGGATCATTTTTGTACCCATAATAGGGGCCCCTTTTTAACTCCAAATAAAAATCTCGGGCCCCGTCAGAGATTTCATGCCGCTGTATATGAGCGAGTACTTCTCCGGTCGTGCCGGCCATTTCACTCACCGCAGCACTAACCACACTGTGAAAATAAAAGTAAAAAAAGAGACTAAGTAATTTGATGTACATGGTATCACGTTCCATAGTACTTGCTGGTTGTCGCGTAATAAGTAGCAACAGTAATCAATCCTACTAATATTATAAATGAGAAAGTTTGTTTGTTACTCCCTCACGCAAAAACTGCTGAACCGATTTTCATGAAATTTGCAACACATATACCCCCTTATTAATAAACATAGAATAACTTTATTCAAGCATTAATCTAGTAATTAACTGACATCTGTCAAATTCCATATTAAAAAACAAATAAAAGTATGGAATTTGACAGATGTCAGTTTATTACTAGCTTAATCCTTGAATAAAGTTATTCTATGTTTATTAATAAGGGGGATAGAGAGCAACTTATTTATTTATTTATTTATTTGGAGAACATACAGAAACAATTACATGCTAAGTCACAATATTAAGTTACTAATCTATAATTCACAATTGTTTCCTTGGAGTCTCACTAAGAACATATATTGTTTTTAAGATTTCAAAATGAGAGCAATGTAACAGAAATTATTATTGTCTACATGCTTGCTTAATAACTTGTATTAACACCCTGAAATATGTTCCAATGGGATACCATGGGATGATTTTCTATTTTCCACGGGATCGAAATTTACGCGCGTGAAACTAGAGCGCATCTAGTTTAATAATTAAAAAAAAACCTTGTCTTGCAGAAACGCGAGCGCGGCCGAATGCGCGTGCACCAGCTGAACAACGTGAACTGTGCGCTGCGCGCGCTCGCCGCCGCCGGCGTGCGGCTGGTGAACATCAGCAGCGGCGACATCGTCGACGGGAACCCCAAGCTCATACTGGGTAATGGCCGCTGAGTTTAGCCAGTCAGATTGCTGGCCCATCTGAATATGAGAATGAGGGAATAGAGCAGTCTTTCCCAAAGTGGGCGATAACGCCCCCTTGTGGGCACTAGATGCTCAGAGGGGGGCGGTGAGGGGCCAGAAACGACATAATTGTCTTTGAATATCAAGGTGTAATAACTAATAAGGGGGCGATACGAAGTAACTGATTTTCAAAGTGGGCGTTAAACGAAAAAGTTTGGGAACCTATGGAATAGAGGGATAAAATAACTTGGTTTTTCATGCCGTTTGTATGAAGGACAAAGTTGTATTTGCGTTTTGTGATATGTATTATTTCTTAAAAACTAATAATGATGATTGGAAGCAAATCTAAACCTTAATGTCATTTTTAAAGACCTATTCATAGACACACATACAGGTTGGATGAAAACAAAATATTTAGATTCAGTTCAAAGTATGGAGTGTCCCCCCTTTATTTTTTAATTTGTTTATTTTTATACAAAATGGGAATAACCGTTCACAGAATACATAAAACTACAAAGTTTGAACTACGACTACCGGTGTTGTATTGTCAAGAGGTACCTCCGCCGTCATGCCGCCCAATTCGTCTGCAATGTAGCATGGAATTATCTCTTGCTAAATTTAAATAGCACCAAATAACACCAGACGCGATTGGTTGGTGCGCTAAGATTTTTATATAACTCCCAGTAACAAATACCCAAAAAATTTTGCTGGGACTTTCCGCTCCAATCCTCTATAGATTCAGGTCTTGGAGAATAATAAAGTAGAATTAATTAAATTATCATTTACCACAGTGAAGGACTTACAAAACAAACCTCAGTCATAACTTACAACAAAGTAATACAGATTACAGAAGATCTAATATAAGTAAGACAGGTTTTGAGGTCATTTACTTACTATGTACATTGTACAATGGTTGTTGCAGGTCTGGTCTGGAGCATCATCCTGCACTGGCAGGTGCACTGCCACCTGCGCGAGCTCATGACCGAGCAGCAGACCAACCTGGAGAAGGCTCTGCTGGACTGGTGCCGCACGCAGACTGAGGTATTTATATCTCTATATACATTAAATTCATCAATCACAATATTAGTTACCATACTCCTCAGAGACCGTTCAAACGATTCTCATGAAATTTTATGTGCATATCCACGGGTAAGAGGTAGTGCCACACTGCATGCTTGCATGCAGTCGAATTGGGCCGGCACGACCGTAGAGGTACCTCTCGCTTACACGAGACCGGCGTAAAGTGACAGCTGTGCTGTCGCGTTTCGTGCGGTGTGTAAGTAGCCGGTGGCCCATGGAGGTGGGAGGAGAAAGGAGGGCAGCGCATCTATATAGCCTCTATGCGGATGTTTGTGGGCGTCGGTAGTCATGAAAATCTGTATAATCTTCAAATTAAAAGTAGTAATGTTTTAACGAAAGCATAGACAACATGTCGACGACCGGCTGGCGCATGAAAAGTAAATCGTGGCAGATTATCAAATCTACCCGAGGTCTGATAATCAGCCATTTGGTTTCATCTCGATATTTGTACTGAATCTAACCATACGCGGGTGAAACCGCGGAAGGTAGCTAGTACTATATATTCTTTAAGAATCATAGTGTTTAGTATAGAAAAATTGCATTTGCACATATAACATATCATAACATACTATAATGTAATCTATTTTGGCAATTTGTTGGAAGTTTATTTGTGCAATATTTTAGAAGAATAACAAATTACTACTTTGTATTATTTTACTTAATGTTGTCAATACAGACAATAAACAGGAAATGACTTTATCTATAACCTTGCAGACTAAATGATGGATGAATTTTCTTTGTGCTCAAGGGGCATGACACTAACTTAACTAAAATAACTTTAAAAAATTCACTAAATTGCCAACATTTTTTTTGAAAATATGTATGTATATGTATTAGATTCCATAAATACAAGTCTAGTCTCATAATAAGCTTTTATTTCTACAAAAGTTATCTACAAAATATCTATTAACGCAATTGCTGGGTTTTGAGCTCAGTTGTAAACAATAAACACGCACTCACAAGTGTGGATACAGGGCATTGGATATAATGAATTTTTTGTTCTACCCCTTTTAACTTAGTCCAGGAGTGATTAATGTCAACTGATAATATTTGTGCCTCATTCCACTTCAGGGTTACGAAGGAGTGAAAGTGGAGAACCTGACCTCCTCTTGGGCGGATGGGTTGGCGCTCTGCGCGTTACTGCACCGGCTGAGGCCACGCCTACTGGACTTCGATACGCAGCGGGCCCGCCCCGCCCACCAGCGGCTAGACCACGCCTTCAGCGTGGCGCACGCGCATCTGGGGATAGCGAGGCTGTTGGATCCCGAGGGTGAGTTGATCAATTCATTATATTGTCATTTCTTTATGGAAATTCATATTATACTTTATAAAATCATATACTTTTTATACTATTTCCACTTTTTATTACCTTAAATTACAATTAATACGAATGATTTATATAAAACCTGACAATAAGACACCTGATGATGAGTTATCGAAACCCTCTCGTCCCCTATCGAAATCTCTCTCTATCTTTTCTCGTTTCTCAATTCTTTTTTAACTGAGACGCGAGCTAAGTATTCTCCAGACTAAGTACGACGAAGCTCGGGTCAATTTACATATTGCAGCTAAATAATGTTATTCACCAGTATAAAGTAGTCAGATGAATCTGTGTTTGGCTTCTCTTCACTTTTATAGCATAAGTTTAGGTCCGAATAAGAAAAAATCACCAATACCTATACTAATTTTGAAGAAAAAAGAACATGTTTTTCGAATGATAAGGGATTGTTTGCCTCTCTGGCAAAATGCTAATGTAAATTTCTATTTGCAGACGTGAACACGCCGAATCCGGACAAGAAGTCCATAATGATGTACCTGATGTGCCTGTTCCAAACTCTCTCGCACGCGAACGACAGCGAACTCGAACACGAGCCGCTCGCCGAACGTTCGGGCGAGCGGGCAGACGACAACGAAATGGCGTCGCTCGACGTCACACAAGAGGCAAGTAGTCACACAATGTTCGTGCAAAATCGGCCGAGTAGCTGCTATTGGCCGTTAGTTAGAAATGGATTTTTATAGCAAAAGCAGCCAAGTAACTAGACATTTTATAAAATTCACTTACACAAACCTGGCCTGAGTTGCGCGTAGCGCCTTAGCGGCACTCGCGTCTGACGCCTGCGGGGCAGCCATTGTTCCCCTTCTTCCTAACTCGCCTAGCGGTCTCCTTGGACATGACTGTTTCGAAGAAAGAAGCCATCGCCTCCCAAGTTCTGTCAATAATTGTCCTCTTTCAGGGTGGGCGGTCCCGGCCTGTGTCCAGCGCATCCGCTCTCTCTGCGTGCACAGCGGGGTCCGGAGAGCTGGGAGCTTACGGCGGCGCGCTGGAGGAAGCGCTGGCAGCGCTGTTGGGGGGAGAGGAGCGCCTCACCGCGCCCGACCCGCCGCTGCCGCAGCAGCCAGACCAAGCGCTGCAAGTGCTGAAGCAGCGCTTTCATACGCACGAGGTACGTATGCGTGTAGCCACGCCCCCTAGTCGCTTGTTGGAGAGGAGTGGGCTGACCGATGTTTAACAGTTAAATGATTTATTTTATGTAGTAGCAATTTTCTTATGCCATAGGGGGAAAACGAGCCATCGAAGTTTTTCAATGATTATCGACACCCATGAAAATCCACACAGCCATGGCAACGCAGAAGCGTTGCTCTCCTTTACCTCCTTGCTCATAAATGGGCCACCAGAAACACACACCGAACGAAACGCGACAGCATAGCTGTCTCTTTAAATTATTATTTATTCAAAGATTTTGGGCACCTAATGTAGGTACATGTATGTTTGATGTATTGCAGAAGTTCCTGCTGGAGCTGTCAGAACAACAGGGCCGCGTGGGCTGCGTGCTGGAGGAGGGGGCGCGCCTCATCCGCGACGCCGCCCTCTCGCGCGACGAGGTGAACGAGGTGAGTTGGAGGGGGCGGAGGTCTCGCAGCCGGGGGCGGGCCTGCTTGCTGGAGGAGGGGTGCGCCTCATACGCGACATAGTGTATGAGCACACGATGTGTAACGGCGCCGCACCTTAATAATTTCGCTGTATACACGGGCACACGAGCAGCGCCGTATCATTGTCACGCCGCAGCGGTGCTGACCGCTCTTCGGCCTTTCAGGTTAGATTAGTAAGCGTGTGCTTCTTGCTGTGACGCATAAAAGTCAGCGGACGGGATCGCTCCGACGTCGCAACATTCCCCCTCTCACCTGCTCGTCTCAGCTTTTGGAAGCCCGCTGCGACGCCGCATCGTGTGACACGCCACAGATATTCGCATGTAATGCGACGCAGCGACATCGCTCCGAAGTCGCGCCGTCGCCGCAACGCACCATGTGCGCAGCTAAGAAAGATTTATAAAGTAAGATATTTAAAATGGATGCAACTCGGTTTCAAGCTCGACATTTGCTGGTAGAACAGTCAGCGCCGATCTTCTCCTTGAACACAGTCGTTCCAACATAGAAAATACACAGAAATATAGAAGAAGAAATATATAGAAAATACACAGAATATACACAGAAAATGATTGTTACACCTAGCTCTTACACCTGTGGACATGTTTCCAGATCCGTCTGCAGATGAGGCTACTGAACCAGCGCTGGGAGACTCTCCGTTTAGGTGCGATGGACAAGCAAACGCGCGTGCACCGCGAGCTCATGCGCGCGCAGGCCGACCGCCTCAACGAGTTCGGGTTTGTGCAGGCTTATCTCTATACATATACTAGCTGCGCCCCGCGGTTTCACCCGCATATAAAGATAGCACGGCTACTCCCCCGTAGGTGATAGCGTGATAATATGTATCCTATATGTTGACCCGACCTGTTAGTAGATAATATTTAAGCGAAATTTGAAGTAAATTCATGCACTGCACTGCACTTTTGAGTTTAGCCCGGGCATACATACATACAGACAGACAAAAATTCTAAAAACTATATATTTGGCTTCGATACCGATTGTAGATCATTTATTATTATCGATTGTAGAGCGCTGGTCGCAAGCTGCTGCGTGGACCATCGCCAGGTTTGGTATTATAAGATATAGTAGATAAGACGTTTATTAAAAGTTCTACTCAAAACATATACCTTATTCTATTTTTCTATTCTATTCATTCGTGTGACGTCACAGACAATGGCTGACGGCGACAGAAGACCGCATGTCTCGCATGGAGGGCGAGGCTGACGTCACGGCAGCGCTGTCCGCAGCAGAGGACCTGCACGCAGCGCTGCGGCAACAGCAGCCGCTGGTAGACGCGCTGGCGGACGCTGTGCTGGTGGTGGATGATGCAGAGGAGCCCGAGTTGGAGGATAAGCTAAGAGCGCTGGGGGAGCGCTGGTCGCATGCTGCTGCGTGGACCCTCGCCAGGTTTGGTCGTTTATGCGAATTAAATCTTTATAGATATTTCTTGTGTGTATGTCACTGAGTCCCTCCAAACCACTGGACCAATTTTAAACAATTTTTTTGTCTGTTGAAGAGGATTTGAAAATGGTTTAGATTCACAAATCACCCCCATAGATGGCGCTGCAGTCGGTACCTCGAATATACAATATTGTGTCGAATATACAATGTTGTAGTAACGGGATGACAATTCGGCCTCATTGTTACACGTTACCATTACAACATATTTTCCAAGCCCCTTCTCGCAAGAAGTAGTGCCATGAAGAAGAAGAAATGTAGCTCTCGCTTACACGAAATCGGCGTGCAGTGGCAGTTGTCGCGTTTCGAGCGGTAGGAACCCCTTCCTCATCCTTCCTCCATGAGCCACCGGCTACTAATAAGGCAGGTAAGGCATCCATATAACCTCTGTGCGGATGTGTATGGGCGCCGGTAGTCAAATGGCTCTGATTTCTCATTTACCCCCTTATACTATATAAAAAAAGACCTGATGATGATACACTTTACAGTTTTAATTTACATGACTGCTTCCTGGTTTAATGGTAAGCATGTTCAACCACTGCGGTGAGGACCCGGGTGCGAATCCAGGATCCGACCAAAAAGTGCTTTGGTGACGAGACAGTTCTTAACGCAAGTCGTGTCCTTACGATCGACTGGCGCAGTGGTAAAAGCTCGGACAGGACACTCATGTTGCACCAGGGCTCGCGGGTTCGAATCCCGCCTAGATCATGGAAGTTTATCTATGAATTATATGTCTTTCTATAATAAAAATATTAACTATATAAAATTTGTTATATTTTTCAACAATATTAAATATTTTTTAGTTGTCTAGTACCCGTAACACAAGTCCTTACGGTACTTAGCGCAGGTACTGACGTGGTGTATAAAGTCAACAGATATTATTATTTATTACTTATTCGTTTAAGGTTGAGGACTTTACGCGCGTTGGCGCCACAGCACGCGCGGCTTTCGGACCTACGCGCGCGCGCAGCTGCGCTCGAACCGCATCTCAAGCAGGTAAACTACTGCACGTATTTATTTTATACATAAAGGGACAAACGGGCAATCGGAGCGATTTTCATGACTACCGATACCCATAGACATCCGCATAGAGGCTATACAGATGCGCTGTCCTATCTCCTCCCACCTCCATGGCCTACTGTACTGCGCGTATATTTGCGTACTGCTCGTAAATTATACCGTTGTAAGCGTGTAAATGGTCCACCGGCTTCTTATACACCGCACGTAACATGGCAGCTGGTAAGCGAGAGGCACCTCTCAGGTCGTGCCGGTCCAATTCGAAATTGCAGCAACAATAATATATCATTTGATTGGCCATTGATAAATTATACACGCACGTTCATTTGTACGTATATTTGCGTACTGCATTTATATGTGCGTATATATAATCATAAAGTATATCACTACTCGTAGTATTTTTAGTGAGAGGTAGTGCTACACTTGTTACTTACTATTGCACGACCGGGGAGGTATCCCTCGCTTACACGAGACCGGCGCAAAGTGAAAGCTGGTGGTGGCCCATGGTGGTGGGAGGAGAAAGGAGGGCAGCGCATCTGTATAGCCTCTAAGCGCATGTCTATGGGCGTCGGTGGTCATGAATAGCTCCGACTGCTCGTTTGCCCACTTATACCATAAAAAGAAGATAAGAAGATAAGACCATAAAAAAAAAATACTCATAGTGTAGATGCAGCATAGTTGTGTTTTCGTGTGCAGATGGAAGCGTATCCGGCGTCCGCCGTGGGCGAGGTAGTGGAGCGGATAGCAGGGCTGCAGCGGGCGGCGCACACGCTGCGTCTGCTGCGGCGCGAGCTGGCGGCGCTGCTGACAGCCCTGGC
>LUGF01004674.1:42051-53535 GCA_001625245.1 Calycopis cecrops | reverse complement strand
GCGGAGGAGGCCGACGCGCTCCGAGACACGCTAGACGCCCTAAAGTTGATGCTAGATGTGCAGGCCGACCGCGTGAGTCTCTCATACACGCACGTACACGCACACGTATACGCATTTAACTTCCAAGCGGACGGCTGAGTGCGTGCTGTCAGACGGCATGAGTCTCTGACACGGCACGAGTCTCTCACACGCTCTAACACACACGCACACGCCCTTGCATTTCAGATACACACGCACACGCACTACATATTATGCTGGCCGAGCACATCAGTCTCTTTTTTATTTTAGATAGAATCTACGCTGAGGACTGAAGGTCGGTGCAGCTTCATCGATATGAGAGGTGAACTCACCTGGAGCGTCGAACCTCTGTACTTGTGGTCGATAGGGGGACAGACCCCCCCTTCTTTCCCAGACTAATGGGAGAAGGCAAACGGGACTTATTGCGATTAATAGGCTATGCTATTATTATCGTGGCCGAGGACAGCGGGTGTCCTCAGCTCCCCACCTTTAACGGAGGGGAGCAGCTCGCGCGCGGCAGCTAAAAAGTGGCCGACACGGGTCATGAGCTTGAAGAGCTCTAGGAGCTATCTTGACTGGGACATCAGTCTCTGTATCACACTTGCTTATACACTATAGCAGACCCACGAACTGTACGGTGCAACCGTACAGAGCAGCATCAGCATATTCACATATTTCGTAATCATTTCATGTCCATTTTAATTATAAGTTAGATTAAGGTTTTAGTGTACAAATAAGTGAAGCGAGCCGCGGACATGCACTCATTAGCAAATATAAGCATCTGCAGCATATTTTAGCATTTTATTTAATCATCAGCATAGCATTAGCGTTTAGCAGCAACTCAAGGTGTACGAACCGTACACGAACATTCATGCACTCACACTAGTAGACACTAGCAGCTAGCAGCCTTATTATTAAACATAGATTAACTTTACTCCAAGTATAAAACTAGTATCTTTATTATCTATCAAATTCCTTATTAATAAACTATGGTATTTGACAGATAATAAAGATATTAATTTAATACTTGGACTAAAGTTAATCTATGTTTATTAATAATGTGCACGCCGAAGAGGATAGTGTCAGTAAGCTCGCGTATTGCACACACATGCACACTTACATTCAAAGATACACACATGCAGCTTAAATTCGATAAGACGAGAGAAGAGAAAAAAGAAGGTTCAATAAGCCGGTAAGACTTTCCGCACTCTGCAAAGTGCTACTACCGAAGTTTAGTAGCTTTAGTATTGACGATTGTTCAAGAGGCTTCAAAAGCATTATCCATATATACAGATCAATGTGATGTCGTTGATTTGTATAAATGAATAGCTATCCATATATACAGATCAATTTGTAGTCGTTGATCTATATAAATTGATAATATATTTTTTCTAATACCTGCAAATGTCATTATGTATCATCACGTAACATCTAATTTGTAAACAACCTAATGTCAGAGTTGCCTTTACCGTGATTATATGTCATAATTGTCCGATACGTGTTTTATGTAATGTTGTCTTGTTTTTGGAATAAAGATATTCTATTCTATTCTAAATGTCATTTACTTCCAGATCAAAGAGCTCGGTTTCGAGTTCGATATCAACACCACGGAAGAGGAGAGCCCCATGGACACCACCATCACTACCACCATGACTGTAGAGCTCGACCACCACGCCAAGAAGCCGCGCCTGGACAAGAGCGACTTCCAAGCGGGATACAAGGTGTTCGATGACTGGGCGGAGACCACTGAGAGGGAACTGGATGAGGTGAGTTAAGGGATAAGGGAGCAAAATGAGCAGTTGGAGCCTTATGGTGCTTACCGACTCTCAATGGACATCTAACTAGAATAATTTAGACATCTGATAATGTCTAACAAAAGTGTTGTACAAGAGTGTAATGTGCAAACGAGCAATCGGAGACATTTTCATGACTACCGACGCCTATAGACATCCTTATAGAGGTTATGCAGATGCGTTGCCCTCCTTCCTGCTCACTGCTGCATACACTACCACGTAGCCAGGCCCTACCTCTTTCTAATATTATTTATTAATATTCAAATATTATTGAAAAAAGGGTGTAAAATAGTCTAGGCGTACTTTATGAATTTTCACTTGCTTTTTTTGTGCAGTGCGGTCGGTCGCTGCAGCAGCGCTGTGACGGAGCGCAGCGCGACGCGGCGCAGGCGCTGCTGCGGCGCGTGCAGCGGGAGAGCGAGGAGAAGCGCGCGGACTTCGCGCACGTGGAGGAGATACAGCGCCGGCTGGCGGCCGACCGCGCGCTCCGGGGTACGCCACTGATCTGTATATATGGACAGCTGATGAACAACAACACATCTCTGACGACCGGTCGGCGCGGTGGTAACATAGCTCTGATAAGTGGAGCATTTTGCGCCAGAGGTCGCGGGTTCGAATCCCGCCTAGGTCTCGGATGTTTATGGCATATAATATGCATTATATGTATTTCTATAGTATATAAAATCTTAAATCTTAAATATAATATAGAAAATTAAATTAATAATCTTAAATATATAAAATTTCTTGAATTTATAAAACATATTAAAATATATTGTCCGTTGTCTAGTACCCGTAGCACAAGTCCTTACGGTACTTAGCGCGGGGATAGGCTAACATTGTGTGTAAAGTCATAGATATTTTATTTATTATTATTTTATTTGTTATTATAATAGAAATCTTAAATAAATAAAGTTTCTTAAAATTATACATTTTACATATTATACACACAAATTAATATATGTACTTATAAAATATAATGTGATATAAGATATGTTACTGTTGTTATATTAAATACATTTCCGTCCAGTACCTAACGTGGTGTAAAAAGTCCACATTATATTATTTTCACGTCAGGTCCCTTACAGGGTAGGCAGAGATAACTATTATGACTTAACACTTCATGCCTGCAATTCTATATAAAACACAAAGGTGACTGACTGACTGACAGTGATGTGACAACGCACAGCCCAAACCACTGGACGGATCGGGCTGAAATTTGGCATGCAGGTAGATGTAGGCATCCGCTAAAAGGATTTTTAGAAATTCAACCCCTGAGGGAGTGAAATAGAGCGTTGAGGTGTATATGGATTTTTTATAAATTAAACGCGAGTGAAACCGCGGGGCACAGCTAGTGACATATATATAATATTAAGTTCGTCATATATGTTTTATAGCTGTTTAAAAACTGATTTTGATGACTTACAGAGGAGGCAAAACAACATGCGGCGAGTATCGAAGAACTAAAACTACGATGGGAGGGAATACAGAAGTCCCTTCTAGAGCTACGAAACACCCTCAACCTTCTGGAAGACAAGGACAACTACTACAAAGGTCTGGAAGCCTTCCGGAGGGAGCTGGAAGACATTAACGCCTGGAAGGACAGGATGCTGAAAGAGAAACCGTCCAACAATCAGCTGATTCATCTGCGGAACCGCATCCGAATGATGAAGCAGTTGGAACCGAAACTGAAAGAGTTGAACGCACAGTCCATCATACTACTAACCAAGCCCATATCGCAAGCTCACAAGGACGAAATAGAAACCGACTCGAAACGAACCAATGACGCTTTTGAGGAGCTGATCACGTATCTTGGACAGAAAGAAGTGGAGATCAAACTGGCAATAAAAAAGACGCCAGCGAATGACGACTATAAAGCGGTGCAAGCCAGGATACATGATATAGAGGCGCAAATTATGGCGGAACACGCAACTGTGTCCGACAAGGAAGACATGGGGAGGAGATTGGAAGAGTTGAAGAGATTACGGCGGCAGCTGGAAGAGATGCAGAGCTCCTATGACAGCGTCGTGAGAGAAAAGAGGGAGAAATATGAGAAGGGCAGCCTCGAGGAGTTGAACCTGAGGAGCAGCCTCGAGAACCTGGTCATGAAGTTCGCAGACTCGAAGACTATACTGGAGGGGAAGATCAACAAGTTGCAGAAAGGTATGTTATATGTACGCTTTAGTGCGGGCGCGACTAGAAACGCGACTAGACTAAAAGAAGATTGGAAAGATTTCTATATCATTGTCCTCCTGGCGGCTAAGGCGGCAATTTGTATAATTGACTAACCAAGTGCGCGGGAGAAAATTGCACAAAAGAAGTGTTCCTCATTCTCCTTTCCCATTGGACGGCAATCCGGCACGTGCACAGTCCGGGTACAGAACAGAGCGTAATGTGTGGCACGGGGGTGTAATTACTTTCGTCTTTCTTCCGATTCCAGAGACTGCGCGAATGATGATTGAACTTTCTTGACATAAGAACTCTCTAGCCTTAACATCACGTGACCCAGATCAATTCTTAGTATCGTTTTTTAATATACACAGGCTATCTATTTTCCACGTTTTGGCTAACTGTTTAGACGCTTTTCTGCCTGTAACAAATTTAAAGCAGTTCTAGTCAGCAGTGACGTTATTTCCCAGGAGTGGAGCTGGTGTCCCAGCTGCAGGCGGAGGCGGCTGAGCTGCGCGAGTGGCTGCAGCGGGCGCAGCAGCTGGCGCAGACCGCCGCGCCGCTGGGAGACGCGGACGAGCTGGCGCGCCTGCTGCGGGACAGCAACGTAAGTTGTGACGTCTGACTCCAGGTGTAGAGCTGGCGCCAGCTGCAGGCGGACGCGGCTGAGCTTTGGAAAAATAACTATTTTTTTAAATATTACAAGATTACAAAATGCAGTAGGACTAGGAGCTATTTTATCTACCGACGCCCGCAAACGTCCACATAGAGGTTACACAAATGCCTTGCCCTCCTTCCTCCTCTCCTCTCTATGGGACGCCGGCTATTTGCATTAAACGCAATAGTAAAGCCGTGGCATCTACGCCAGTCTCGTGTAAGCGAGAGGTACCTCCCCGGTCGAGCCGACCCAATTCGACTGCTTGCGACGTGGTGAAATACCTCTTACTAAACGAGGGATCAATAATATTTAGGATTGATTACTGTTGCTATTTATTACGCGACAACCAGCAAGTACTATGGAACGTGATACCATGTTACATCAAATTACTTAGTCTCTTTTTTTACTTTTATTTTCACAGTGTGGTTAGTGCTGCGGTGAGTAAAATGGCCGGCACGACCGGAGAAGTACTCGCTCATATACAGCGGCATGAAATCTCTTACGGGGCCCGAGATTTTTATTTGGAGTTGAAAAGGGGCCCCTTTTATGGGTACAAAAATGATCCTAATGCCTGTAAGCCTTGCGGGACCCGGGTCTGCGGTGGCTGTGAGGAAGTCTTAATAGCATTGGTAGACACCATCAGGCACAATTCTATACTAATAATATAAAGCTGAAGTGTTTGTTTGAACGCGCTTATCTCTGTAACTACTGATCTAATTTGAAGCATTCTTTCAGTATTACTTAGTCCATTTAACGAAGAGAGCTATAGACTACTTTTAACCGACAGCGGTAAAAAAACGGATTCACGTAAACGAAGTTGCGGGCGTCCGCTAGTATGATATAAACATATAAAAGTACCGATACTGCCTATATCGGTACGTTTTTAGGGTTCCGTATCTCAAAGAGAAAAAACGGAACACTTATAGGATCGCTTTGTTGTCCGTCTGTCTGTACGTCTGTCAAGACCTTTTTCTCTAAAACGCGTGAAGGGGTTGAGCTAAAATTTTTGTCAAATACGGAGGTCAGTTACGTCTTGATGCCTTGAAAAAATCACACTTCTAAGTTAACGCAATAAAAAGTTATAGCCATTTATGCACAAATTTTGTATGAAAACGCACTTTTTCGAAAATTTATAGGGTACTTCCCGTTCCCCGCCAAGTCTTCTGTACATGGCAGATTTACAGTTCTATTGATGAATAACTTACGAATTGCTGTGCCGTGAGTATCTCCAGCAGGGAAAGCAGCACCTCCCCATCCCGCAGGTCTTGGAACAGGTCTTGCACCAGCGGCTTGCCGTGCTGGAAAATACAGATACATATTATGTAAAGTGCTTTAAAAAAATATGGTCACAGATGGACTGAGAACACTCATGCCCTAATGTCGTAAAATAATAAAATTACCTATAAACGTAAAATAATTAATTAAATCGTAATAAAATCTCATGCGTAAAATTAGCAAAAATTATAATACACAATCGAGAAATCTTCACGTGCGTTACAGTTTCAAACACAATTATTAATAAACATAGAATAACTTTATCCAAGTCATAACCCAGTAATAAAATGATGAATTTGACAGATGTCAGTTTTCACTTGGATAAAGCTATTCCATGTTTATTAATAAGGGGGCTTGGGTTACTCGCATACACACGCAAAGCTGCGTGCAGGAAGTGGGAAAGGTTAGCTGAAGATCGAGGCTAGTAGCGGCCTGTGGAAGAGGTCTATATCCAACAGTGGACTGCAATAGGCTGATGATGAGAGCTACTCGAGGTGAGGTTCACAGACACTTCACGGTTGCAAGCGAAAGGCAAGCTTATAAAAAGCGATTTCAGCAGAGAGAGCCTTTTCTTTCGTCCATCTGACGCTATACGCTCTGGTGATTAAAATTAAATAACGCCGGATTAAGCTCTGGCAGGGCCGAAGTTAAGAGACCTTGGAGTTGATAAGGGGCCCCTTTTATGAGTACGAGATTGATCTTAAGGTCTTTAAACCTTACGGCGCCCGGGGCTGCAGCCTCCCAAAACCCCCAGCTAGATCCGCGGCTGCCAGGACTTGCTACGCCTCCTCTGCTAATGACCGCCTCGACAGAGCTGTTGTGGGACGAAGCGAGTGGTAGTGCTATGCTGTATTGGAGTTAAATATTACAAGGTTACAAAAGTGCAGTCGGAGCTATTTTATCTACCGACAATCTGCAAAGGCCCACATAGAGGTTACACAAATGCGTTGCCCTCCTTCCTCCTCTTCTCTCTACGGGCCGCCGGCTACTTGCATTAAACGCGATAGTAAAGCCGTGGCAGCTACGCCAGTCTCGTGTAAGCGAGAGGTACCTCCCCGGTCGAGCCGACCCAATTCGACTGCTTGCGACGTGGTGAAATACCTCTTACTAAACGAGGGATCAATAATATTTAGGAGAGCAAAGCCGTGTGAGGTATGATTGACATTGTCTTTTCAAATTATTTGATGGTTCCTAATAAATAATTGCAAGCATACCATTTTTAAATATTTGCTTATAAAGTTGTATTAGGTATGGAGTTAAAAATGTAATATGTTTCAGAAATTCGAAGAGGAGAAACCGATGTACAAGACCAAATTGGAAAACATAGAAATTACCAAAGAGCAAATATTAGAAGACTGCGATGACGTTCTAGCCAAGTCCGTAGTGGAGGACACCAAAGAGTTACGCCAGCTGTTCGAAACGGTAGCCAGCGCTTCACTACGCCACAACGAGGCGTTAAGGCGTGGTCTGGAGCGGACAGAGGGCGTGTTTAGCCGCATAGAGGATATGGAGGCGTGGCTACAGCGGCTGCAGGAGGAAATACCCAAGTAAGGATTTTAATAGTTTAAGGGGACTAAGTAACAAAATAAAAATAGGCGGAGGTCATTAATGATCAGCTACGCTCATACACATCAGTATAATTATTACGCTCCACCAGAAACTCATGGAACTCGACAAACTGCATGAAACGCATCAATGTATCTGTTTTACGAAGAGATACCTTCCTATGAAGCCGACCCCCATTAGGCTGCCAGCATGCAGCATGTTACTACACCTCTCACTATTGCATAATAAAGAATAATAAATACATATTACAATAATAACGTACAAAATAATACTGACCTTCGAAAATAGTTAGTAACCTATGTTATCTATTTCAAAATTCTATAAATAATAATTTATGGGAACACACCAAGGCAGACGAACGTCACTGATAAAATCAACATATACGCTTAATATATTTACGCCTATTAGTAAGACGTGCACGGTGACACTGCACTGGTACAACTAAAACGACTCATAACTCAAACATTAATTCAATTTTTGTTTGTAGAATTAGTTATTAGAATTACCTATCTGTATTTTTGGTATACTTATAATATATATTCTCGTAAATATCTCTGCTATCGGCACTATACCGGTGTAACTCTACCCCCAGGGACGAGGAGTGCGCTATCGCGGACTCTGGCCAGCTGTACCAGATGAAGACTCGCTTCCAGGCGCTCAAAGACAAGTGCGAAGAGAAGACCGTGGAATTCAGAGATCTCAACGAGGAGGGTGAGGAATATAGTTTCGTTACAAAAAATAATATATAATTTTATTTGTAAGATGACATACAGAAAAAAAATAAGTAAGAAGTACAACTTAACGATATATCTGCATAATATTATATTACCATACAGCATCCTCCTTACTATATAAAAAAATAGTGTTTACAACTTACTATTATAAAATAAACCTACTAAGCATTGATGAGATGGATGATTTGTCAAGCTTGTGATCATTGTACTCCAAGCCATACAAATAACCAATAACTAAATTTGACTGTCACATCTCCTTCAGTATATATTTTACTCTATTTGAATATAAACTAAATAAAAATATTTAATTGTTTATGTTTGTCCGTCAGGTAACGAGTTGCTAGTAGCGGGCGAGCGCGCGACGCTGGCGCGGCGTCTGACGCAGCTGAGTGCGCTGTGGACGCGCCGTACGCACGGCGTATACGAGCGCTACAAGTGCGTACAACAATTTTGTATATTCACTGTCATCTGATCTTTTTCGGACTGATGTTGGGAATTCATCTGTTTCATCATTTCATTGACCTTAATTTATTTACACCTATAAATAATAATAATATAAATAATAAATAAACCATTAAATTACAATCATTTATTCGTGTATTTCAATGTCCAGGGTTCTGACGGAGGCATGGCACGAGTCCGGCGAGCTACGGTCATGGTTGGCGCTGCGGGGGGCGTGGCTGGACGGACTGCAGCGGAGACTCCGCCCCCCCACGCCCGCTGCGCTCGCCGACGCCGAGGAGATCGCTGACGAGCTATACGTGAGTGTTTTTATTTATTTATTAATCAAGTCTTAAACAAACCTTTGAGTACAAAGCTACAGCTTATTTTCCAAAATAGGAATTTTATATGATTTTTATTTGAGAAATGAAAATTACGTACACTACTATGTGTTCCATCTTCACAAGGTCATGCATCATAGGTGTACAAAAACCTGGGCGTACATTATGAACGCTTGATTTGGGGTGTAAGCTGATGCGTGACGAGAACCTTATGAAAAGTGGTGATACGAGGCGAACGGAAGTTGAGAGAGATATAAGTTGGTGAAGACAGAGAGAGTTACGTTTCTTATATTACTGTAGGAGCAAGTAAGAGCAGTACTCGCTCACATTTTCTTTCTCTCCCTCTCATAGCCAGTTATGTGTCGTGTATGAAGTTTTACTTCAGTCTTGTGGTGTAAAGTACACACATTTTACAAGCTATTTTTCTTTATCTACATTCAGAAGTGTAGAAAATTTTCTGCATGCGTTAAGAGAAAAACAAAACTGTAGTCTTATTAAACAAAGATGCAACATTGAAATGTAAAAATTGGGTAAAGTATTTACTAACTGAATATAAGGTCTGCCGAGGCGAGATTTTGAACTTCTACAGCACTGAAAAGTAAAAACTGAATGGTAGATTGCAATTGCGAGTAGAGTTGCCGCCAAGCCGTATGATATAACTTACTTACTAAAATGTTTATTGTTGTTAATTCTTATTCAACTAAATGTAGATTAAAGTTGAATTATTTATTTCTGTATTTATATAGATACTAGCAGCCCATCCCGGCTTCGCACGGGCATAATATTATAATAAAAGAAAATATACAATGTTTTACAGTGAGTTTAAAAAAAAATAACATTAATTGAAAACAAAAAAATAAGTTGTAAATTTTTTTTGTGAATATATTTTCTTAATTTTTTTTGAATTTACAATGTTTTTTATATTTTATTTGTTCTTTTTTATATTTTTTCTATATTATTTTTCACTTTTATTTTTATGTCATTTTTAATTTTTTTTTATTTATACTTATACTAATTTTATTAAAAGGCCATAACCGCAAAACAAAAGCCATTTAATTTATTGAGTAAGAGCCTCCCTGTAAACAAAATTTGATGTGGTTTTATTATGTGGCAGCAAAATAAATTGATTTTCAGGGGCTCCAACCCGCGATAGGCCAATGTATGCTGTCAAATATATGCTTATGCATATGCTTTTTATGCTTGGCCTAGCAGTTTTGCGTATGTATAGTTAAACTTATGAATCATTTCTGTTTGACAGGAGCTAGAAAACTACCTGGCACAACGCAGCGATTCGCAGCTGGAGCGTATAGAGGCGGTAGGCAGACAGCTGGCCGACGCGGACATCATGCGAGAGAGCATACGGGACGAGCTGCGGGCGCTTAGCGAGCGCTGGGAGCAGCTGCAAGCGCAGGTGAGGGGCGGGGTCTAGTGGGCGGGGTCAGTAGTAGTGTATAGAAGTGGTGGGCAGACAGCTAGCCGACGTGGACATCATGCGGGAGAGTATACGGGACGAGCTGCGGGCACTTAGCGAGCGCTGAGAGCAGCTGCAGGTGCAGGTAAGGAATGGATCTAGTAGGCGAGGCTTAGGGCGTGGTCTATTGTAGATGCATCTGTATAGGGAGGCGAGGAAAGGCGCTGGGGTAATATACGACAGTATTGCTTAGTAAGTGGTTGTGCCACGCTGCATGCATGCACGCAGCTGAATTTGGCCGGGAAGGTACCACTAGCTTAGACAGACAGCTGTGCTGAGAGTTTCGAGCGGTGTTTAAGCAGCTGGGGGACTTGACTGTTTCGTTCCCGTTGTCACAAGCGGGCGCTACTGGCAGGAACATTGCTGAGTATATTAATGTTAAATATTAATATAATCAGTGTACTAACTGTGTATCAACTATAGTGAGTGTTCTCCCGCAGGCGGCGGCGCGGATGAGCGCGTTGGAGGCGGCGGCGGCGGAGGCGGCTGCGGGCGAACTGGCGTTAGACGCGCTGCTGCGGCGGCTCGACGAGCTGCGCGAGCGGCCCGCGCCGCACGATCAGGTAAATGCACCACACACACGCTAATTTCGGCTAGGGTTGAACCCATGGTAGAATATTACTTTGACCTTCAACAAACTATTCATAAAAAAATTATTTTGCATATATTTCAACACAGGTGTCCAGCGAGCTATTCGCTGCTCGCGCGGGGCTAGCACGCGTGCACGCACAGGTGGAGGCGCACCGAGCGGCCGGACGCGCGCCCGCCGCCGCGCGCCTTGCGGATAGACTGCAGCTGGCGCAGGTGGGAGTTCAGACTAGACCAGACCAAGCAGCTAGACCCAGGCTTGCAAACCTTACTAAATTATAGGTGTATGGTGCGACCTTACAGAAAGCATTATTAGCATTTTTGAATATTTCGCAATTCAGTCATTTGTAATTAGTGTTTTTCTCGTAAATTACGAATGATGTTGTATCTTTATTTTTAAAGGGTTTTGTCGTGGGCATGTCACCCTTATTAT
>LUGF01004616.1:213861-230094 GCA_001625245.1 Calycopis cecrops | reverse complement strand
CGTGTTGCTGACCTTATCTTGTGTAAATACAGAATGCACTTATAAGTTATAACGCTCGGACGTAAAAATAATTCATATTTATTTTTGTAAGAAAAAATTAAAAGCAAATTATGAAAAGTTGTAGGACAAATGTTGTTTTAAAGATACTACTAGCTATCTTCATCTAAGTGCTTCCTGGTATTTCACAGATATTCATGCACTTATAACGCTCGGACGAAAAAATAATATACATATTTATTTTTGTAAAAAAAAATAGCAAATTATGAAAAGTCGTAAAACAAATGTTGTATTTAAGATACTTCTAGCCATCTTCAGTGAAGTGCTTTCTGGTATTTTGCAGATATTCCTGTATACTTATTGCGTTAAATCAAAGTTTACCTACTCATTAAATCACCCACACGATCGGATGTGTGACGTATCTAGTGCTACTTTACCACACACTCATCATTATATCCCCCACGATACATCGCGACCCGCGTCACTGTCGATCAGACCGCCTGCACCATCACTCAGGGCTACAGCCTGACACATCCAATTGATTTCTTTCGCATCACGGGCCCGCAAATCTGTTACGGAGAACGTTTTTGCGTTACTTATGCGTTGGGGAACTTATACAAATGTGGATCTGCCAATCATTTGCGATTTAGCAGAAAATTGCTTTGTAAGAGATAAGTGATATTGCAGTATTACAACGTAACTCGGCGTGCACGACCGGAGAGACACGTCTCTCATATAATATGGGTGTGAAGAGGGCGAAGTCTTTACACTATCCCCTGTACCAGTAAATTTAGTGGTAAACTTAACGGAAAGACTAACACATTTTTAGGTGTAGACTTTAACATGTTAATTTATAGTGTATCTATATCTTTCCTCAGTATGTCTATATTTGGTTGCTTGTTTGTTCCCTATGTATGTAGTAAAGTCTTTTTTGATAGGTTACATTTTCAGCATATTTTTACATACTGTATTTATTATAAATAAATTGATGTGTAACCGTGTACGACAGTATTAATATTTCTAAGTAAATATCCTCTTCTCTATAGCGTACAATAATCGTCTTGTAAAACATCTGTATTGTATCACCATTGAAAACTATTTTAAATAGCATTTATATAGGAATTTAATATTCACCTAATGTATAAATAAACATCTGTTTGTTTTCTATTATTTTTATATTTTTCTATTTATTTTTTTATATTTTCCATTCTACTCTACAATATTCGTCTTGTATAATTGTGTATTGTGTCACCACTGGAAACAATTTTAATCGGAGCAAACTCGGTTTCGTTTAGAGTTAGTAACTTCAAACATTCGTTTCATAACACCGGGGACGGCAGCGCGCAGTGCTAAAACGAAGCTAAATCAACAGCATACGTGCCAACATGTATTGTGAGAGGCGGTGCCGGTGTCGCGTCGCAGAAGGACCAGGAGAATTGAGGAGGTACCTCTTTGATACGGGTGTAAACATAAAGCAATTTTTAGCCTTCCGTTCGGTTGTTTGCAAGGAAGGCTTTAAGATAGAATGAATGGTGGCGAGAACGAGAAGTCGCGATTTTGTTCGGCTGTACTGAAAATTACATTTATGGGTTTTTTGATATCCTACAAATTAAAAGACTTCGAGTTCTCCCATCTTTGGATTCTCGTAAATTAAACTTAGCGTCTTAGTAGCACAATGTTTTCTAAATTACATTTAGTATTGAGTACACGACTGAATAACTAGTGCACACTACTGTCACTGTGCCTGTAATTCTCGCTAATTTGACAAAAAAAGTGTGTGCTTTAGACCACAGTCCACACAGCTGAAGTAAAACTTAATTATCGATTTAATACACAAATTCATTACCGTAGTTACAATAATACATGTCATGATATTTATTTTCTAAATACAAAAAAGTTTTACTTCAATCGAATTTGAATTTTGAATTTGAATGGCGACTTTCATTGGCCTCGCCCGATGTGTGATTTTTGTAACGGCATAATCCCCATGCCAAACGCGCGTATAGAAGTTTTACTTCAATAAAACAAGGCGTAGCCTTAACTTATTAGTAACGTCTCTTGCCCTAGTGCCTCTCGAATTCATCTGTAATGCTGCAATAGTAACAACAATTAATGATTTATTTTTGTTTCCAGGTAAGTAGAGCACGGGAACAAAATTTCATCACAGTAAGTACCTACACAATGTTATTCTGGCGGAGTTTACAAACGGAATCCTGCAGTGAACACAACTTCAGTATCCGTGAAACGAAAGTTAGTAAACAACTACGATAGATTTAAGTCAACTGTGACTTCTTGTAACTGTTTTGGAAGTAAAACTTGTATACGCGCGCTTCACTTGGGGAGGAAGCTGGCGAGACCGTTACAAAAATCACACATCGGGCAAGGCCAATGGAAGTTGTCATTCAAAGTCAAAATTCGAATTCGATTTAAGTGAAACTTTTTTGTATTTAAAAATAAATATCATATGACATGTTATGTCATTGTAACTACGGTAATGAAAATCAATAATTAAGTTTTACTTCATTTGTGTGGTCTAATGCACACCCTTTTTTATAGCATAAGGGGAAACTGGTAATTTTCATGACTACCGCCGCACATAGACACCTACATGCGTTGCCCTTCTTCCTCCTCCCACCTCCATCTGGCAACTTCCCGCACGAAACGAGACAGCACAGCTGTCACTTTACGCCGGTTATCGTTAAATTTCTTGTAACTGTGCCTTATATTTGTTATGTGTTATTATTAATTACGCGGATGCCTAATTGTAGTTATGAAAAGTTAGCTTTCGTATTCATAATTAACTGTTAATAAACCATTAGCGCAACAGCAAATATTTGTAGTTGCTAAAAATTAATTTTGCTAATTAGAATCGGCCAATCGTAACCAAGAGTCGTCTGCTTTCGTCCCGCTGCTACACAGCGCTCCTCCGCATCTCAGCGCTTACTGTCTGCTGTTGTTAGCAATAGCTGCTAATGCTATTTTTCTCAGCGAATGAATTAACTTGAGTAGTATTAGAGCAGGAATTCATAAAATTGGGGTCCAAGGACTCCCTGGGGGCAGGGGTCCCCGGTAGCTCAGTTGAACCTTAACATTCTTAAAAGTATTTTTTAATATAATACATATTACATAAATTTTTATTTATTTTTTATTCTTGTACACTTAAATACTTATATATAAAAAGACAGAATACTTTGAGTACAAAGGTAAAGCTTATCCCAAATAGGAGTCTCTGCCAGCTGACCTGTTGTCACGAGAACCAGTAACTTATGAGACAGTACCGGGTGTACACAATATGCTTTCATTCCCTAAAATATTCTTTGAAAGAGGTCCATAACTGCAAACACTTTAAGAAACCCTGCAATAGAGTTTAAATTAAAGTCATATTAACGGGTAATTTGAAAATTACAATAGCATTAATTATAATAATAGCGTCAGCATATTGACGTAAAAATTAGCAAGCTAATTAAATTAACGAAAATTAGTATTAATTTCCATTGTTTTCTTTTGGAGGAGGGAGGGCCATCGAGGTGAGCCTGTTGCTGGAGGGAGGATCCGGGACTTTCCAATTATAGCGGCTGAAGCCCCGAAGAACCCGTAGGGGTTTAGTCGATATTACACTAAGTGTCGAGCTCTACATAGGGCCACCCGGGCATCTAGGTATCATACGTAAATGTACTCCCCTAACAAAAAAGGAAGACCGGTCCTTCTCTTTTCTCGCAGGTGGAAAGTGATGTACCGGGCCGATTTTTGACATAACCCAAAGTTGTTATTAGGACGAAGTGACTACTAGATCCGTACACGAATATACTTTTATAATTGGTCGCGGCTGGCCTACCGCCTAGGTCACCACAGCAAATCAAATCAAATCAAGTTTCATTAGCTCAAATATGTGTACTTATGTTTGTGTAAGGTGATACAAATTGTAGGTTTTTCCTACATATTCTGTCTTTTCAGCGTGCAAATGTCTAATAGGTACTTAATCTAAATATTCCCCAACATCTCTAATTTATTTCAGTAATATTAATAATAAATACAAAAACAGACATGTCGGGACTACACAAGGGGCAGTTAGTGCGAACTGCAATATAAATGTTAATCTGTGTCCCACTTGTGGTAAAGTGGAACAGGCCAGTCCGGAGCGCGTTGAGGGTACTTTTATTATTTCATTGTTTCGTTTATTATTTTTTATCTGTACTAATATTATATAGCTGAAGAGTTTGTTTGAATGTGCTAATGGCCCCAATTGAAAAGTTCTTTCAGTTTTAGGTCGACGTCGAGGAAGCCTCAAGGCTATATTGTATTTGACGCTACTTCGAAAAGGAGGCTTACTATTGTTATACTTAAGCTTTACAAAACTAACTAAATATTTTGAAAGTCTTCCATAGAAAAATCACATATTACATTCATGACTAGCTGCGCTCCGCGGTTTTACCCGCGTAAGTTTCGTTCCCGTGGAAATATCGAGATGAAAAATAGATGTTGGCCGATTCTCAGATCCAATAGTCATGCACGCGAAAAGTTCATGAGACTCGGTCGAGCCGTTTCGGAGGAGTATGGTAACTAATATTGTGACACGAGAATTATAGAGATTCGTTTATTTGCAACAAACATAGTAAAAATTTATGACAATAAATAAATATCTAGAACATCAACTCATTAAAGGCATGAAAATATTATTTATTTAATAACTATATATTAGTGATGTTCCGAATATCCGTTATCCGTTTTTTCACAGATCTTTGACGGATGATTTACCTTATTAATTTTCAGTTAATACGATAAAATGTTATAGGTGTTTAGGTAGAATTAAACAACTTTAATATCTTTCCGAGTAATTATTATTATATGCACTTTTATATTGCAAACATTTACTACTAAATCAACAATATTTATAATGAAATAAATGTTATAGAAAGTTTTATCTCTTTTGTAAAAATAAAAAAAATACGAAACCAAAACTGAAATCTTCATTTTTTTATTATTATTATAATGAGATAAATAATAGATAAATTATAAGAAAACTATGAGATGATTAGTAAACGAAAAATAAATTCACATTGAAAGATTATTTTAATAAAGTAAATTTACACTGCGTGTCATATTAAGTATAAAACATAATTAGACAAATAAATACTATGAAAACTATAGGAACTTGAAAAAAATATTAATAATAATTCGAATTAACTAACGGTAAATTGAATTTCAAAAAAGTAACTTTGCACTTTGTCTCCCAAAAGTCTGTTACACAGATTCAGTTACAAGAAGAGATCTGTATCCGTATCCGTATCCGCGAATATACATTTGTAATAATCCGGCACATCACTAGTCACTATATTATCTGGAGTCATAAAAATTCATGAACGTATCATGAAGCCACATGCAAGCTGCATGTAGTTTCGTCTCTTTGTTGGTTTAATGTTGCTGATCAATTAATTATTCGATACATATCTCCGGTATTTCCGTTGCACGTTGCAGTTGGAATGTCAGTTAAGATAGTGACGTGCCGGCTACAGAGGCTTCTTTGTTGCGTCTGGATAGTTGTGTCGTAACGTTATCACACGACATCCTTGAACACAACTGCAATTACTACGAGTATGTTTTTGTTTTATGGTTTGCCCGCCAAACGACGCTTAGTAAGAGGTAGTGCCACACTGCATGCTTGCATGCAGCCGAATTGGGCCGGCACGTCCGGGGAGGTACCTCTCGCCTACACGAGACCGGCGTGAAGTGACAGTTGTGCTGTCGCGTTTCGTGCGGTGTGTAAGTAGCCCGTGGCCGTCGGTAGTCATGAAAATGGCTACAACTGCTCGTTTGCCCCCCTATACCATAAAAAAAAAATAGCAGTCGGAGCCATTGTCATGACTACCGACACCCACAGATATCAGCATAGAGGTTGTACAGATGCGCTGCCCTTCTTTCTCCTCCCACCTCCATGGGCCACCGGCTACTTACACAACACACGAAACTCGACGGCTGTCACTTTACGCCGGTCTCGTGTAAGCGAGAGGTACCTCCCCGCTCGTGCCGGCCCAATTCAGCTGCATGCGAGCATGCAGCGAGGCACTACCATACAATCTATATCTATACCTACACAGGTATTTCTGTTTACTTTTTTAAGTCTACGCTAATTATAGAAGGTACGGTAGGTCGCCTCTTTACAGCAATATTACCTAAACAATCATTTTTAAGTTTAATTATGAGTGTCGTTTCAGTGTAGAGTATGTATCTGGAACGCCTGGAACAATTTTGATGTCCAGTTGTTGCAGCAGTTTACAGCAGGAAACTTAGAAATCTACTAAAATCCTACTAATACCATAAATGCGAAAGTTTGTATATTTGTTTGTTACTCCTGCACGCAAAAACTGGTGAACCGATTGTCAAGAAATTTGGCACACACATAGATAGTAACTTGGATTAACACATAGTATAGTTCTTATCCCGAAAAAATGTTCCCATGGGATGCCATGGGATGATTTTCTATTTTCCACGAGATCGAAATTTACGCGGGTAAAACCGCGGGGCGCAGCTGGTACATACATAAATGTATAGAAAAGTATTTTCCTCCTTCTCATATAGTCGGGTAAAAATAATTGCGATTACTTTCTGATATTCCCAAAGACTTTGTGTAGAGATTTAAAAACGTAAGATTATTTGATACTTTTGTTCTTGTGGTATCCTTTATCCGTAATATTTTCTTTGTATTGTTCCTCAAAGAGTTTTACTCTCAATATCGTAGATATTTAGAAATTAATTAAAGTTAGTAAGTCAACCAGGGTCCGAGTCATTTCGCTTCCTATTCCAAGACGATGTAAAAAGGAAGATATAGAAATAGAGCAACCGATTGTTCGTATAGATACCACTCTTTTGTAGATTTGTCAATATGTAAAAGCTACATCCGAGAGGGACGTTTAGAGTCTAGAGCAGTGGTTCTTAACCGGTGGTCCGCGGACTATTAGTAGTCCCTGGAAGCTTCTCAAGTGGTTCGCGAACCATGCCAATAAATAAGTGACAAGAGTCAACACAACTTTAACAAAACAACAAAATTCTTACCTCCAGATCAATAAAGGGTGGTCCGCGGCATAACGAAAATTTCGCGAAATGGTCCCTCAGGACTAAAAGGTCCACTGGTCTAGAGGCTAGACGGTCGCGTGCTACGCAAACTAGCTGCAACGTGCACTTTACGAATATTATCTAGTATATTAATAACGGAAGCCGGTGGCTGCACATCAAATTTTCATACAAAAAAATTAAATTTTTTGTTCCAGTCGTAGATGTGCACAAAATTAAAGAGGAGGGTCCTATTTTTACCCGTTTAGTATCTTACATTGACCCTGTTGGCGCGCTATTACTTCGCTAAACATAACCCCCTTATTAATAAACGTAGAATAATCTATCCAAGGAATAACCTTGTAATAAACTAACATCTGTCAAATTCCATAATAAAAAACACAAAAAAGTATGGAATTTGACAGATGTCAGTTTATTACCAGGTAATTACTTGGATATAGTTATTCCATGTTTATTAATAAGGGGGATAAGCTTTTGGACCATTCTCATAACACGTTTTACATAAACGTCAAGTAATTATTTTGTTTTTCTTCACATCATTATATTAGCCTTAATCTGTCCATTGCCGGAGAAAGACCTCTTCAATGAAAACCAAGTTGATCCCACGCTCGTCGAATCATTTTATCACGCAGTATTGTAATTAATGATGCAAAAGATGTGCAACATTTGAATGCAATACTACGTATTCACCAATTTGTTAAGCCCACGAAGGTTTCCGAGTTAATACATCCAGTTTTCAACAGATGCCGCATCGTTTCATTGTATCTATCAATAAAATGGCTTAAAATAATCGGTGGCGTATCGACGCAGTGTACATCTAGTGCTGTATAAAAACAAAGTAAATTGTAATGCGACATGTTATGTACCTACATGTAGTGATGCGACTCGAGTAGGAATTTGCGACTCGAGTCACTCGAGTAAGATTGTTCCCTCACTCGAGTTTATATTTGAGTAAAAAGTCACTCGAGTGACGAGTTCACTCGAGTGAACTCGGTCAACTAGGTGCGCCGAGTTCACTCGGTAACTCGAGTGCAAGTTCACTCGAGTAGGATTTTTGTTCACTCGAGTACGAGTTTGACAAACTGACTCGAGTGACTCGAGTAAAAACATGACTCGAGTCGCATCACTACCTACATGTGAACCACAAGTGATCCCGTCCCGGTCCAGTGCCGCAAATCCCCCGTAAGCCCATCTGATAAGCAGATCCGTAGATATTGATTCTACCCTCCCGTGTTTATTGAGCGCCGTCGCGGGGTCATAGGGTTATTACCTTCAAATAAAGTTAATGTCCTGTCGAATGGGCTTTTCGTGTATGTTTGTTATTGGCAATTTAAAGAAAATGTTGTACCTATGTCTTGGAAATATGCAGTCGAATTGGGACGACACGACCGGGTAGGTAGCTCTTGCGCACGTAACACCGGCGTTAAATAACGGCTACGCTGTCGGGTTAAGAGCGGTTTATTGGGAGCTCTTCGGGAAGGTTGCGGCTGTGGCGCATGGGGGCAAAGCGTGTACATACCTAAGCATCTGGTTATGGCCATGTATATGGGTATATATACCTTTGCATACATTTTTGTCCCTCCCTCCCCTAAAATCCCTCGTCTGCGCAGGCCTTTATGCGGACATTTTAGGCGTCGACAAACGCCAATAGGTGAGACTCAACCTTCCCATTCTATAAGCAAGACAAAGCAAATACCACCAGCATAACGCTTTACAGCGCTTACATCTCTTGTGCAGCTTCCATTTCAATCATGTTCATTCTAGGAGTTTACTCCAGCCACATGACAGATCTGTCATCTGACACACCTTTTTATATGTATATATCCACGTCGCCTACGTAAAGTATGTGGCATAATATGCGTTAGAGTGATACTCTAACGCATATTATGCCACATACTTTTTATATAAACATAGGAGGCAAAAGAGCAGTTGTACCAAATTATGTTTTTTTATGGTATAAGGGGCAAACGAGCAGTCGGGGCTATTTTCATGACCACCGACGCCCACAGACATCCGCATAGAGGCTATACAGATGCGCTACCCGCCTTTCTCCTCCCACCTCCATGGACCACCGGCTACCTACACACCGCACGAAACGCGACAGCACAGCTGTCACTTTACGTCGGTCTCGTGTAGGCGAGAGGCACCTCCTCGGCCGTGCCGGCGAAATTCGGTTGCATGCAAGCATGCAGTATGGCACTACCTCTTACTAAATTACGACCTATTAAGTGATCACCAACGCCCACAGACATCCGCAGCATCAGAGGTCTAACAGAGGTGTTACCGGCCTTTGAGAGATAAATAAACTCTTCTTGAAGATCCCTCGGTCGTATTTGTCGTATTTGACGACCAGGCTGGCGCTGCGGCACAGGGCTCGGATAAGCGGTGCATGTTGCGCCAGGGGTCGCGGGTTCGAATCCCGCCTTGGTCATGGATGTTTATCTATGTATTTTTCTATAATAAAAATCTTAAATTTATAAAACATATTAAATATATTTCCGTTGTCTAGTACCCGTAACACAAGTCCTTACGGTACTTAGCACGGGGCTAGGCTAACGTGGTGTGTAAAGTCCACAGATATTATTATTATTATTATTACTTGTTGACATATTATGTCGCTGATGATGATGATGATCAGGTGAAGGGGCTCGTCTTCCGGTGAGTGTTATCTGTGAGTTGTGACTGCTCGCTGTGACGTACCGAGTTCCACGACAATGGCGGCTCACGTAACGCTGTTATCATTTGGCACATTTGTTGTTACGTGTTTGTGGGTATTTGGAGCATTGCTTCAAATTTATACAGTACTAGCTGTGCCCCGCGGTTTCACCCGCGCTTAATTTCTAAAAAACCGTTATAAATTTCAACACCCTATTTCACCCCCTTAGGGGATGAATTTTAAAAAAATCCTTAGCGGATGCCTACGTCATAATATCTACCTGCATGCAAAATTTCAACCCGATCTGTCCAGTGGTTTGGGCTGTGCGTTGATAGATGGCTATTGGCTATGACATTTGAGTTTTATATAATATATAGACTAGCTGCGCTAGCGGTTTCACCCGCGTAAATTTCGATCCCGTGGAAAATAGAAAATAGGGATGCCATGGAATGATGGCATCCCATAGGAACATTTTTTCAGGATAAAAACTATGCCATGTGTTAATCCAAGTTACTCTCTATGTGTGTGCCGAATTTCATGAATATCGGTTCTGCAGTTTTTGCATGAAGGAGTAACAAACAAATAAACAAACATACAAACATTTATGTAACCATGTGGAAAGTCTAAGCGGCACTTATGTCTATTATGTCTGTTAGTAATATATTAGTTTATTTTAGTTACTTTCACAGTATTATGTCTTACGGCATACTGTTGTGGAGAAACGCTGCGGACATAAACACTATTTTCGTGCTGCAGAAGCGCGCTATTCGTGCAATTTACCAACTAGCCTCTAATATATCACTTAGAAATAAATTTAAAGACATCGGTATACTGACTGTACTCTCAATACATTTTTGGAAAATGTCTTGTATGTAAGAAAAAAGTGAATTCTACACGAAAAATGATAATCATAATAGGAATACGAGAAACAAGCATAAATTAGACATACCAATTCATAGACTTAGTAAAGTAAAGAATTCCTTTCGGGGGCAATGCATACGCCTCTACAATAGGATCCCAGAAAGCGTCCAAAAACTTTCGATTAATAAATTTAAAAAAGTTGTTAAAGAGCGTTTGTGTGGTAAGGCATGCTATAAGGTAACCGATTTTATGACGGATACCACATCTTGGGATTAGTACCTACCCTCCTCCCAGGTTTCTGTATCACTGTTTCTGTACCCTAATTATTGTAAATTGTATATCAATTATAATATGCAAATGTATTTGTATTTTCATATTTTTAACTTTTCACATCATGACGCCCGCTGAGTTTGTTTCGCTGTTTCTTCTCAGGACATGGCTAGATGGTAAATGTAACTGTTGACGTTCAAAAAGTAATTTCTGTAATTCTATTTTGAATAAAAACTTTTTCATTTTTCATCAATATGTTTGCACTATGCACCATTCAGAGGACCTACTCGCAATGCAATAGCTGCATTGCATCAGAGAGAGATTGGTATAAACATGGGGTGGACAAGATGTCTCTCTTTCAACACCCTGTCTATATAAAAATAACACCGGCAGATTTTATTTGTGGAAGTGTCATGCTACATTGCCGGAGAATCGGACACAATCGGAGACCTCTCGCTTGTTAAACCGACATAAATCGACAGCTGTGATTTGGCGTCAAAAAACGCCAGTTAGTTTTGTTAATTTAATAAAAAAAAACGGCATCGAATATTACTTAGTAGTTACGTGAAGCAGCTGCTATCGCTACATTTATATCTTGATTTATAATTATAATTGTGTAACTGTAGCTGATATCGTGTCTGAGATAGAGGCAACCACAAGAGTTATAGTCGAGTAGAAACAATATTGTCTTAAACGTAAAACTGGTCGTATTTTATGTAATATAAATTAATAAGAAGCTGAAATAGTATACAAAGTATACAATTTAATCAAAATAGAAGAGCTCAAAATATTTAAACCTAACCTAAACATCAATCCCTTAATAATAATAGATTAACTTTATCCATGCATTAACCTAGTATTAAACTGACATCTGTCAAATTCCATACTTCTTATGTGTATAATAACATGTAATTTGACACATGTTAGTTAATACTAGATTAATGCTAGGATAAAGTTATTTATGTTTATTAATAAGGGGTCAAAAGGGCAGAAAAAATACAGTATCAACTCGGACATTTTAGCGCTTTACTTCTTATGAGCGAATGTGATTCTAAAGCGAATATTTTTGTCGTAGCATTGTAAGTACCTCTGCCCTATAGCCTTTATCGTTAAATGGCCTATCTAACCCTAAAAGATTTTTTCAAATCTGACCAGTAGATCTTGAGATTTGCTCAAAACAAAAAACTCTTTAGCTTTATAAAGTAACGTCTGTATTTTTTTTATAAAAAGTGTAATTTATGTCCTTTTTAATATTTCTAAGAATACGTATACAAATTTCATGACTGTTGTGTAGTTTTGGCGTGAAAGCTTAACAAACAAACTCACATTTATATTATTAAGTTGGAATTAGATATTAGACTGACGAGTCTTCACCAGCGTGTGATGATCGGTGAACAAGTTCGCTGTTCGCCTCTGATGGTGATGTTGGCGGCACTGAGACATTACACTAAGTGGCAAGTAACAGCCTCCAACTCGGAGGGCCATTGAGAAGTTTTACCGAGCAGTTGCCAAGTGGGCCGCTCGGGCTCGGGCGGTACTTGTTGTTCTTATTGCCGCCGTGGGACCCTCGCCCGCTCACCACTTCATTATCAACGACACGCTTTCACGCTGGGTCCCTAATTTTTTGTACAGTATAAGCGTCAAACGAGCAAACGGAGCCATTTTCATGACTGCCGACGCGCATAGAGGTTATACAGGTGCGTTGTCCTCCTTCCTCCTCACTCCATGGACCACCGTACACTTACACACCGCACGAGACGCGACAGCACAGCTGTCACTTTACGCCGGTCTTGTATAATCGAGAGGTACCTCCCCGGTCGTGCCGGCCCATTTTAGCTCCATGCAAGCATGCAGTATGGCGCTACTTATTCCAGGGCTTTTCTAAAGTTTTCCCGCGAGGTTCCTAATGGGACAGGCGAAGAGAACCGAGTGACATGTCATAGTCCTTACTTAATTGTCTTGCTTCCTTCACCTCAGGAAACACGTGATCAATCTAATCATGGTACGGCAGACTCTTCCTAGGTGCCAGTGGTCCAGTAGTTGGTACTACTACGTTAGTAATATAATTCAATGATTGTATAACTGTTTTGTTAATCTTTTATGCGCCTTTCTACATGTCCGAACCAACAGAGCATGCCCTTTCCCATCTTAACACGTTATTATTATCAAGTATGTAATAGTAGTCTATGGTTATTAATTATTATCATAGCATGGCTCGTTGAGTTAGCTTTCTCGACTACCGCAAAGTTTACGCCCATCTTATACAAGGCTGATAAAAGCGAGAGGCATTAAATGAAACCACATATTTAGTCTATCGTTTCCAGGCTACACAACAAAAATCAGATCAATCGGAGCAATAATTTAGCCACAGGAATGTTTTAAAGCTATTTCTCACTTCGTACACGCTGTACCGTTAGCTGATCGCGAGCATTCACCCCGTGCGAGGTTGCCGCTCGCTGTAGCCGCCGGTATAAAGCATGATTACATGTTTTCGCTATTTAACTTCTTTGAGTAAAGTATTTTCGTATACTTGTCGTAAACTTTTTTTACGTTTCGGATTGACTGTGTAGTAGGCACTTATAGTATATTTGGTTTAATTTATCGCTGTAAACTTTGTATAACGTACCCCGGTCGTGTACAACGCAACAACGGTAATTTGTTTTCTTACAAAGTACACATAACGTATAAAAATGTGTAAAAACAAAGTGGCATGTTCCCTACGTGTCAGATCCGTCCATTTCTCTTCGTCTCCGCAATTTGCGTGCTCCAACAAGAAACATACTGTATGTGCGGGGGAATTTGTTATGCCTTGTAGAAAGTAGGGCTGCCAGAAGTTAATCTTAATATTTATCTATACTAATATTATAAAGGGGAACGGTTTATTTCTTTTTTATTTAGTGCGATAATGATCACCGAACCGGAAGGGGAACGTAACCGCATCGCCTTCGCTTTTCGAGGCGAGGCGATTACGTTACGTTTCCTATTAGTGTGCGTTGCAGTATGGAGCTACATACAAAGAATACTGAACGACTTAAGGTGATACGGTTACGATTCCTTTTCGAGTTGACGTGTGTGCGGTGACCTTTGACCTTATAATTTATCTTTCATTGTCAATCGGTTTTAATTAAACCTCTTACGAAATAGGTAAGAGGTTGTGACATTTTGTGTCGCATTGGACCGCCACGAAGGGAAGTATTGCTTGTTTACGTCACGTTTTGGGCGGTTCGTGCGAATGTTCAGGGATTATATAAAGCAAGTCATTTGTCCATTATGTAAAATATAAATGATGATATGTATTGTCACTTCTTTTTGTTTCTTATTATATTTTTATTAAAATAATATACTATTTCCACTTTTTATTAATTTAAATTATGTACATCAATACACGGTCGTTTTGATAACTCATCTGGTATATTATGCACATATAAAATACATTATGTAAGAGATGTCTATTGCTCCTTTTGCTAAAAATTCACCTTATAAAAAGTAACTAATAAACCGAAGTGAACTAAGACATGACAAATTACCCACCTTGCGTTCTTTTGTAATTCGTGAATCTCGAGAAAAGCAATCTACGAGAGAATGAGAAAACACATCAATCTCCACCGTGACGCGTTTACGTTTCACAGAGTTTCAGAACAGCGACTTTAAGAAGATTTACTTTATAACCATAGATTTATATTACAAGATACACAATGTCAGAACAGAGGCGAGACAAAAAGAATATTTGACAAATGTCAGAATTACTATAAAAACCGTACAAAAACACTTACATTACTTTGTCCTTATTATGTAATCGGGCCGCTATGACCTCTTATTCGCGTAAAATAATTGTCTCATATGTACTTCATCTACTGTCTCTTTTCTTTTCCGATGATTGGAACTTAATTCGAATGTCTCGCTCCCACGCTTTCTACATCTTTCACGTAGTGAGAACAATTGTAAATCTATGTTTATAACCTTCTGCCAGCCCTACTAAGGGCGCGTGCGAGTACCAAAAAACATTTTGCGAGATGCGAGTTTGTAGAAATAATACGTTTACACACGCGTCACGTGACGGCGTGTGACACGTCACGTGACACGTCCCGCAGCCGTCACGCGCGTCACACCGCAGCGGCTGTATTACGTATTAACATATAAAAGGGCTGAGGTCTTAGGTGAGCGTTGTGATAAATAACAACGATGCGGAAGTATTTTCTTTGCTTTTTACAGCGAGAACGTATTAATATTTAAAGGTAGGTACTAGGATACTTTCTTTAGGTATTTTTATCAGCACAAAAGGTTAAGACTCTTTTAGGAAAGGTAGGTTCTTTAGTAAGAGGTAGTGCCACGCTGCATGCTTGCATGCAGCCGAATTGGGCCGGCACGACCGGGGAGGTACCTCTCGCTCACATGAGACCGGCGTGAAGTGACAGCTGTGCTGTCGCGTTTCTTGCGGTGTGCAAGTAGCCGGTGGCCCTTGGAGGTGGGAGGAGAAAGGGGGGCAGCGCATCTGCATAGTCTCTATGCAGATGTCTATGGGCGTCGGTAGTCATGAAAATGGCTACAACTGCTCGTTTGCCCCCTTGTACCATAAAAAAAAAAGGAAAATCTTTTATGAAACTAATCCTACTAATATTATAAAGGCGAAAGTTTGTAAGAATGTTTGTTACTCTTTCACACAAAAACTACTGAACGGATTTTCATGAAACTTTACAGTAATATAGCTTTCATATCAGAATAACATAATAAGTTAAAATTTTGAATCATTTTAGAAGTCCGAAATCCACGCGGGCGAAGCTGCGGACGGAAGCTAGTAATAAAATAATTCAAAACCTATCATGTTGATAAGAAATTAATTTTATTTGTCTAAGTTTGTACTTAGTTACACCTAAGTCATAGACTAAAAAAAGAACATAAGAGATATTTGAGAACAACAGTATAATAGATAGGGTCTATAAGGAACCAAAACAAGCCAAAAACCACTTTATTTCTCTTTACATAAAATTTAGGTCACGTTCTAATCCCCCGTCTATGACTTATTTATTTTAAACAATTTCGAACACGCTATTGAAATTCTCAGCGATGAATTCAATTTCAAATTCTAAGTAATTTATTACTGAATGAAAAAACATTTCTAATTCAATTTCAAATTTTGAAATTCTAAGTTTTTCAATTTCATGTTCAAATGTTGCGTCTAAATTACATCAAGCATTGAATTGACGAAAGACTCCAATGGAGCCCATCAGAAAGATGGAAGACATTTTGTCCGTTTCGCAAATATGTAAATCAAAGTGGGTATTTTTATAAAAAAGAATTTCCATCTGGAATGACATTTCATTAAAGAAAAAAGTTTACTTAAGGGGCGGAAATTGAGAGGAGTTGGATTGTGGTAATGGTGC
>LUGF01004616.1:174164-194673 GCA_001625245.1 Calycopis cecrops | reverse complement strand
TACTAGATGTGCCTCAAGATACAACAAAAGCTCATCAAAATTCGAAAAGTTGAGATGTCGATGTTTGAATATCAAATATTGTCACTATAAACTTGCAACTTCACATCTCCCGCACCAATTTTCGAATTTGAAAATCTTTGGGGACGTACATCAAAAACTCTTCAATCGATTCTCATTCTGCCGAATATCGTAACGTAAAAAGTTAAGTCATCTGAACAAACACGTCGCAAATGAATCCTCACCGCGGGAATTTGCGACGCAACTTCTTGCGTTGCCTCGCCACATGTTTGTGCGGATTGTTTTTGTTCAAGTTTAATTTCATTTTATATGCCGCTTAGATAGCATAAGAGGGCTAACGAGTGAGAGCTAGTGCCACACCGCATGTTTGCATGCAGCCGAATTAGGGGAGGTACCTCTCGCTTACGTACCGGCGTAAAGTGACAGCTGTGCTGTTGCGTTTCGTGCGATGTGTAAGTAGCCGGTGGCCCATGGAGGTGGAAGGAGAAAGGATGCAGCGCATCGGTGTAGCCTCTATGCGGGATGCCTATGAGCATCAGTAGTCATGAAAATGGCTCCGACTGCTCGCTTGTCCCCTATACGGTAAAGAAAAAAAACTACCCATGCTCCTACCCACCCCTCGATATGCGGAGCGAATCACGGGTGATGCACGGGGGTTTGCTCACCAGCTCTGTTCCCTCTGTTCCCCAACGTGCCATTCTTGATTAAGTGCCCTCTCCACTTTTCTCTTTCTAAGGCCTGATATCAGAGACAGAAGTGGTCATCCTTGTCAGCCCCAGTTTTTGCCGCTACGTCTTCACATATCCTTCCTCTTCGTGTGCCATGCTTGTGCAGATGTCTTCAGCTGATCAATACTGCAACTAAGTCCTAGCTAATAAGTAACAGACTGGGCCTACTGTAGACGCAAGATGCCATCCAGCATTACATTTAGCTTGTCTTTGTTTAAGACATATTGCCACAGAACATGGTTGAGACCAGAGATGGTCTCAACTTCTCGACCTTGTGACAATCACGACGAGATGACAATTCAAGTAGGGCCATTCTGTGCAGGTGACCTATAAACTAAGATCTAACGAGGAGTGAGTTTGGCGATCACCGCCCCCTTATAGACCACCATGACTTATGCAGGCATGTTTGCCTTCATTCTGCCCTTCCAATAGATTACGAAAAACTAATAAACCATCATTTTGTATCGGTATCATGTAAGGGACTGGCATTTTTTTGCCAATGCAATAAGCACTGCCTCTTGTACTACACCGTTGCAACATTCTACAATTCACCCGAACAGAGACTTGACCAACAAAACATTAGCGCTAATATATTTAAAAGCATCGCTATCAAAGTGTTCCAAACGTATGCACATACTAATGCCCCCTTGAGCGAGTGAAGGGGGAGCTTCGGACCGCTCGAGGGGGCCGAACTACGTTAAAGTTCGCATCACTGGGTTTAGAGTGCTCAACCTAATGCGTTTTTGTTGGCATTACCGTTGTATAAGAGGGCTAAGGTTGGCTGAAGGTGACTGGTAAGCACTGAAACATTTTCATAAATAGTAGAGACGTAAAGGTCTGAGTCGGGCGACAACCGCAAGCTACAACCGCACGCTGCAAGCGACACCACTGGTTTCTATGAATGTCAATGAAATCGACGACGCGTCTGCCGGCCGCAGTGTCACCGCGCTCGGAAGAGTGATGCAGAGTACATAGAAACCCACAAATATATTCTCATCGTCAACCGGAGGACGTCCACTGCTGGAGAGAGAGAGAGAGAGAAAGAGAGAGAGAGGGGGGGAGGGAGGTGTCCAAAGAAAGCCGCAGCTCAAGAGATTTTAACCGAGTAATAGTCCACCGGGATGGAGGCTGCCCAACGCTCCGTCTGCCGGTGCAGTGCTTCCACTCGAGAACCTTCCTTTTCCAGCGGTTATCGGTTTTGCGAGCATACATTACCAAAAAATAAATACAAACACACATACATACACATACCCCAAAACAATAACTCGGTACACTGGAGACAAATGTGCATCAAATTATACACATACTAGCTGCGCCCCGCGGTTCGATCCCGGGGAAAATAGAAAGTCATCCCATGGCATCCCATAGAAACATTTTTTCGGGATAAAAACAATCCTGTGTTAATCCAAGTTACTCTATGTGCCAAACTTCATGAAAATCGATTCAGCAGTTTTTGCATGAAGGAGTAATAAACAAACAAACATACAAACTTTCGCATTTATAATATGAGTAGGATTTTTTCGTTGCATAAGGTTATACAATACTTACCGTATACGAACTGCTGGGAGGTTTTCAGTTAGTTCTAATGCCGCTTCGATCTACATCGTCGTAGTGCTGGTGTACCGCCAGCTCATGCAGACGTGGTCCATCAGTCATTCGTCTTCGTATACAAAGAGTGTAGAACGTTCTTTATTGCCGACGTACTCTCAATAAACGTCCGTCCACAATGGGGCACGTAGCTGGGGGGAGGGGGTTAAAACCCCTCCCCCCTCCGCCCCCGCGCGCTACGCGTTATCGCGTTATCGACTGCAGCGCCAATTTGATCACGTCGCGTGAGCTTTTATGACGGGGGCGAAGTGGAGAGAACGTCTTACATCTGTACAGGGGGGGTTTTTATGCCGTTGAGGGGCAAATGAGCAGTCGCAGCTGTATGGTGATTATCAGACTTATATGCTTAAGTGGGTTGTGATGGCATAAGGCTGACGAGCAGTCGGAGCTGTGCAGTCACCAATTAAGTCAAGTAAAATCGTCTTTTTTTTCGACGTGTAGTGGTTTGGAAGCCAGGCTTTGGATTGCTGTGGCTGCTGGTCGGGCGACGAGGTGAGGTTTGGGTCCAAAGGTTACAGGAAACAAAAAGTGCTGTCGTATCGTGCGGTGTCCAGTAGCCGGTGGCCCATGGAGGGGGAGGAATAAGGAGGGTAACGCATCTGTATAACCTCCATGTAGATCTCTAAGGGCTTGGGTAGTTACGAAAATGTCTTCGACTACTCGTTTACGCCCCTATAAAATAAACAATAACGTGACAGAAATCTAAATACATATTATATACACACATAGATGCATATTGATAAGCCGCTGCAGTCATAGGCGTTAATAAACATAGATTTTCTAGCCATTCCATAATATTAAACACAACAATATGGAATTTGTCAGATACTAGTTTAATACTTGGAGTAAAGTTAATCCATGGCTGCTGGTGTCGGTGGTGTGAACGGATGACGGGAGGTGAAAACGCCGCAATGGCCGCTTGTCGGCCGGTGGCCGGTGGCCCGAGCGGAGTTATTGCCAATTTCCGTGCAGCAGTCGTTCGCAGGGACGACTGTGACGAATAAAATTTTATGTCTAAGATAAGCTGGGTTTAGTCGTAAACTTCAATACCGCCCCGAAATATGGGTAAAACTATTTTGACGGGTTATCGTGGTTTATTTGGATATATCGGATAGGAATGCTAAATTATATGGGCTATATTTAATAAGTTAGATGTTTTTGGAACAGAGTCGGGACAACAATGAACATAGGCACATCTTTCTAGGAAGCCTGACTAACGATGGGCTAACCCATTTCTTTGAGGTATATGTTGGAGTCTGTTTTGCGGAGTCCCGAAAAACGATAAAGTGTTGCCAACACTTGATATTTTTAGGGAGTTCGGACATCACACATAATATCGGAACAGACCCGGAGAATCCCACCCGTCTGGGAACCCTAACAGCAGCCATAAGATATTGGTGATAAAGTCAGTATGAGCATACATTAAGGAAAAATATAAGCTCGTAGTACTTGATACCTTTAGATATCTAAAGGGCGACGTACGCATTACAAATCAATCAATCCAATACAAAAATCAATCTTGTACTTATTCACATGAACATAGTAACAGGTATAAGAAATTGGATTCTAAATCGTTTTCTATCAAAGTCCTAAACCCCTAAAAAGGACTGCTTCTATTGGGATAGAGTTTACGCGAAAGAAACCTTATTTTGCATATTAATAGGTCTTTTTGTAACAATAAATAGAATAGTGCAGATATCTAAGCCATCAATTAGAACGCTGCTCCAGTATAAAACGAGTTTATCGGACGGCACCGCGCTAATCATTACCCTCTTAGCACGTAATATCGGACAGTAGCGGGAATAAACCCGCGGCGCTAACTCGGCCTGACCCGGTTACCGCCTTCCCCGCGCCCGGGGCAAATGGAATTAAACTGAAAAGTGCATTGTCACGGGCGCACGTGACGTCATGTGCGCTATCCCCTACGGCATTTTTATTGTATTGTGGGACTTGACTACATAATTGTTAGGCCGAACTGTTCCCCTCCTTCCATTCTAAAACGGGCTAGAAATGAACAAACTGAACAATTAAGCTACGGTCGTGCCGACCCGATTTGGCTACAATACAGCATTGTGGTCACCGCACACATATCGCGGAAAGGGGACGTAACCGTACCGCGTTTCGCCTAGCCGTCTACGGTGCCGATACGCTTACGCCATTAGTGTACGTTGCAGTATGCAGTTTCATACAAAGAATACTGACCGGCTCGAGGTGATACGGTTACGATCCCATTCGGAGATGATATTTGTGCTATGAGCTTTAAACTACCTCTACTAAGAAGTTCTGCCAAAGAAAACCATGTTTTTTAACATTTCTGTGCTTTGCTCTTTCATCCGAATCCTTAAAAATTGTCAACGTTTCTTATTTTTGGAATGATAGCTTTTTATGTTAATACCGTTGACGTGTATCAGTGCCAAATTTAAAAAAATCCGCTGAGTACTTTTCGTGTGAACCTATAACCAACAAACATCAAACTTTCGCAGTTCTGCTTGTTGCACTGTGCTGCACATGATTGTACTCTTCATATTTTTCCACACTGCGCGCCTTAAATCTGTAGTAACCTATCTACAGGTACAAATAGTTTAAAGAGGAAAGATATTTTTGTTTGCTTATATAGACTCCGAAACTACTGAACTGATTTTAATCATTATATCACTAATAGAAGGCACTAATATGTTGTTATTGTCAATTTTTAATTTGGACGCCCAACGAAGTACCACCTTAGTAACGATATAAACAAAATAAATTGTACATAAGTATGTATGTGTTATGTATGTTGTACAGTTGTAGGTATGTACAGACAGGTGAAGCCTGTAACACAAGCCCTTGGCATCCCTTTGTGGTGTAATGAGAAGGGTCTGAACAAAAAGCCGCCTGTCCCCGCACACTCTATTACTCTAATATAAGTCCGTGCCTCGGGAGTAGCAAATTCCTCGCATGACAGGGAATTTTTATACCTCGTAGAATCTTTGCCCGCGTCCTTTGTTAACGAAATATTACATTTGACGAGAGGCGTTCGGTGATAAAAATTTGACCCTGATGGCAAAAAATGTGAGCGGTAAGGCGCACACCGTACGAAACGCGACGGCTTAGCTGTCATATACGTGTTCGAGAGGTACCCCGGTCGAGCCACCATTTTTTTTTCTTTTTTTTTGGTAACGCAGGGGAATGTCTTTAGGCACGCTACCTAGAAGTCTAAAAAGGAGGGTGGCTAAACGGGGTGCAGTGTCGGGCTCGTCAACTGGGTTGCCCCTACCGACTAAACCCCTGCAGGGTGCCTTCAGCCACTATAATTGGAGGGTTTCGGATCTACAAGCAACAGAATTTCTCCAGCGACAGACTGGCCGCGGTGAAAAGGCCAGACTCCTTCTCCTTCAGGACTGTCCGGCTGCCTTTGAACAGTCCCTGCTCCAAGTCGGAACCGAGCTATGGGGTCAGGTTCCCATCCTAACCCCTGGTCCCAATGCTCCAACGGAACACCACGCCGGTCGTCCTAATCCAAGCCGCTATCTGCTGATTCAGAGGGACGGGTGGAGAACCTCCGACATTGGCTGGTCCCATCCGCTGGGCGACGGACCAACCATTAAACGGCAGCAGAGGTCAGGGAGGATGGCAACGACACATAGCATCTCCTCTTCCTCTGCGGCCCCACTGCCAACACATCTCACGATACGCCCCCGTGCGGTCGCGGGAGGCAGGGTGCACGGCAACGACACACCAAGACACTTCTTCTCCCGCGACCCCCCCTCTACGGACGCATTCAGAGCGGGCCCCTGGGCAAGCCCACTTGGAGCGTCCTCTCCTGGGATCCCTCTTGACTTCACCGTGGTGGTTCAGCCACGGTTACTAAGCCCTCTCACTACGACTAGGTGGAGATCCGTCGAGAGGGCCATCGAGAGGTTGGCTTCAATAATTCAGCTACAATGCACCATGCCACTACCTTTAACTAGTAAAAAAAGGTTATTTATAATAAACACAGTGTAAGTAACACAAACCTACAACAGTTAGCGGTATATAAAAGTTAACATAATAAGGGCCACTTGCACTAATCAGAGTTAAACATTTAACTCGACAAATAACTAATCAATTCACCTTGATTTAGTTATTTGACTCCGAGTTAAATGTTTTTAAAATAATGTTGACTATTAAGGCCGATTCACATATATGACAAAGCGGTGCAACCCCACCTTTACTCAGGAGTAGTGCTAACTTAGTTCTCTTTTATTTTAAGTGACACTCGTATACCTAGATAGATCGAACTAAGTTAGGCACCGGCGGAAGCAGACTAAAGTGTGAACTAAATGGAACTAAGTTAGCGCTAGTTGGCAACAATAGGAGCGTTATCAATACCGAACTGTGAGTTTCAGTTTCAATACAGACTGTCGAACTTCCATTTGCATTTTGTAAACTATCATCATCAGTCCTCAGCTCGTTGCACTTGGTTACAATTTGAACTTTGCCGGCATTTGACATGACACTGCCACACATGCGAAACGGGTTGGCACGCCAGAGCTGGTACTCCTCCCTCACAGGATACCGTCTCAAAGATGCTATAGTTTCATGCTTTTTGTAAGTTTTCGTCGGTTCATATGAGTGGTATATGAGTGGTGGAGTTCAAAATCTTGGTTATGGTTTCGTTTTTAGTAAGCCCACGGCACGACATTCGGCACGACACCGAAGTCGCTGTTCGCGTGGTGTTCCCCCCCAGTATGGGGAGATGACCTATTAGGGACAGGTAGTGAAAAAAGAATTTGTAGGGTTTACGCCCTGGCATTGGCCCGTATAACCGCAAGGTTGAAAGGGCCATGGGAAGGTTGGAGGGTTCATAGGAGTGGAAATGGTACCCTCTTCCACTTATATAAACTAACGAATCTCACATCTGTATAGCAATTGTACAGATATCAATTGAAAGCCTCCGATTGCTCGTTTGTTCCTTAAAAATAGGACTGAAAGACCGCCAGCAGCTATAATTATATGGACGGTGCAATCACGTGCCTCCTTTGTCCTAGGACTTTTGTTAATAGTTTGTACCTAATTTCAGTTCGGTTTAGTTACAGCAAAATTTTCTATAAAAAATTAGAATGTGTTCAGATATGCTTAAGAAGGAGCTATATCATTTCCACACCTATTTCCTAGGATTAAAGTAGAAAAAGCAAACAGCATTCGTATAAGTGTTTGAAATATAAAGGGATTTGCAAGTGCTTGGAGTGGCGACCCTCTTAGCGGCTTAACCCAGAATCTCTGCGAGAGGAGACGGGGTTTACTAGATTACGGCGTGAGGAAGGGTGAGGTTTAACGGGCCGTGTATGTATGGATGTGGCGTAGAAACTACCAAAAGACTAACAAACAAAGTTATACTGGATGTTGATAAGATGTTGAGATTAGAGAGTAGTAGAATCAAAACGAGAAACCAATCACCATATAAAAATATTATATAGATATCGATAGAAGTTTACCTTGTGATAATGATCAGCACAATATTTGTTCGAATAAATCCTCAGTACATCAAAAGGCGCCCTTACCCTGTTTCCTGTTACTATTTTTGTCCCTTTTGAACAAATAACTCGTACAAAAAACACACACACACACACACACACAAAACTTCGGGCGGTGTGACAATCGCCGCTGAACAGATAGCGGCTAACATCTAACTTGTGAATAGGGCGCGACCCACTTCGTTACTCCTTCATACAAGGTTGATACAAGCGAGAGGCATTAAATGAAACCACATATACTATAAGTGCCTACAGTTAATTCGAAACTATTGAAAAAAGTTTACGACAAATATACGTATACGAAAATACTTTTTCAAACAAGTTAAATAGCGAAAAAACGTTATCACTCTTTGTACCAGGCGGCTACAGCGAGTAGGGTGTGAATGACCCCGGCCGGCCATAGTCGGCGATCAGCTGCGATACAGCGTGTACGAAGTGAGAAAAAACTTTAAAAAACTTCTGTGGCTAAACTATTGCTCCGATTGATCTGTTTATAGTTGTGTAGTCTGGAAATTGTACACTAAATATGTGGTTTCATTTAATGCCTCTCGCTTTTATCAACCCTGTGTACCATTGTTATTGTGTTGTTGTACCATGTTATACACAGCTCGGGCTGATGATGATTGCTGTAGAACCTTGAGTTATGTAGGTCGCCGCTATCAATACATACAGATGTATCAATTAAATACAAAAATATACAGTATAAGGCTAAATATCTTGTTACAATATATTGTGTATGCTTCTAAAACTCTTCTATACTTGACAAGACATTACTTTCTATCAGGTAAAAATATCTTAACCCTTTTGTATAATATAATATTGTAGAAAAGAGAATTCAAACATATATTGGTAATAGTGATCCTTGATAACTGATGAACGTACGTACGTAGTCGTCTAGTCGAGAACATAAGTTGTCTAATATACGGTAGTGTCCAATAATTATTTTGAAATATTAAAAATAAAATAAGAAATATTTTTAATAAATCTCTATATAAAGCCTAAATGTTATAACTTATATCTGAAAAGAACCATGGCCGATGGAGGTGGGAGGAGAAAAGAGGGCAGTGCATCTGTATAGCCTCTATGCGGATGTCTATGGGCGTCGGTAGTCATGAAAATGGCTCCGACTACTCGTTTGCCTCCCTATACCATAAAAAAAACATGGGATCAACCTTAGTGTGGGTTCACGATTTATTTACAATTAGCTGTGCCCCGGATTCACCCGCGTAATATCCGTCATCATATTTCGGGATAAAAAGAAACTTGTATGCTATTCCAGATTGTAATCGATGCATAGTTTCACCCTTACCCGTTCACTAGGTCGTGTAAAAAATAGTAAACATACTATATTTAATTATTTATTAGTCATATTAGTAGGATTGTTGAACCGAAGCAACCTGGTAGGAAGTGGGAACACATTAAGAAAAAGGTTTTTTCTATTAAAACTTAACAATTATAGCGCTCGTAAAACGAATGTGTTAAAATTGTGCATTGTTAGTGCAAAATTAAATACAAAAAACTAAATTAACTTTATATTTTTTTTTTAGTTCACGTTGCCGTATATTATAGTGCAAGAGTAGAACACAATGTGATCGCTTAATCAGTGCATCCGTGTCAGGGGCACTGGCTTACATGATGCCCGTGTTTATATTACAATACATTATTACCATTTGTCCGGCGAGCTAGTGTCACAACTGCGCTGACCTACCTTTTATTTCAGTTACAAATCTCACCAGTGCTGAATGGTGTGGGTTTGGTATCCCACCGCTGCCACCATGGAGTTTTCTTACATATAAAGAGATCGAGGCCAGTGGCGTTCTAAGGGAGAGGCCTGTAACCAACAGTGGACTGCAATAGGCTGATGATGATGATGATGTTGTAATTGAATGAGTGCAGAGAAACCCCAGGTCATTGCTATGCTCATATTCTACGATGCCATGTGATGAGGCTCCTCGTGAGGTCCTGTTCTTGCTCCTTTATTCGAACGAGTAAATGCCTCTTTCTCTTCGCCCGAGATTTCGGTTCGCCCAAGATGTGTGGATTCACCCAGAGACCCATCGCCACGGCAAAGGCCTAAACCATGACGGGGACTACTTCCTGGTGTTATAGCTGTATCTAGTCCGGGTTGAGGTGAACTGTGAGCAGTTCACCTCATCAGGACCTGCACAGATCATCATAAAGTCCCGGACTCGAGTCCCCGGTCGAAAACAAACATATCTACTATTCAATAACAGAGACAACAACTTCATCGTGTTGACTCAGTAAATGTCAATAAAATACACAGACTGCTATGAAGAATATATATTATTTTCTTGTTTAAATCAGTCCGGATGTAGATGGAAAACGAGCTTCTATCAAACAACCTTTATTATATTTTCTCGCTTTTTGCTTTGCCTGTGTCGAGTGTTAATTAAAACCCGGTCACAACAAACACGTCCGGACCTCAATGAGGTGCGGACATGTCGCCGCGGCGGGGGAGGCGCCCCCTCCCCGCGTGTCCGGTGTCTGCGGTGCGATCACACCGCAGCCGGCCTGCGGTCGCCGGGGTTGTAATTACCCAGCCTTGATAATGTGCAAACGGCCGTGGGCTGCGGAAAACCTTTCATAATGGACTCTAAAAAGTTAGAAAAGTTGAAGGCCATGGGTAGGTGTGCGGTTGGGGCGGGCCATTAATTTGAAGTCACTGCCTGTGGATGCAATGGATGACCGGCTTCTTAGATCCGCTGTTGGATTGATGGAGGGTTAATAAGACTATCGGTGTTCTGTTGATGATCGCCGGAGATTCGCACGCTTTTGAGTCGGTAGCGGTACACTATTGCCCTGAGATCAACACACCCTTTCGGCTGTCCCGGAACCGAAGGCTGCATACACTTTTCCTGTGTTAAAAAATGGAAAAAAAGGGTTTGCGAAGACTAGCAGTATAACTACTCAGTTAAAAGTCATGATAATTAATTGCAAAAACGGGAAAATTTGGTTGTTACAATCGTTATTGAAAAATACTCAACCCAATCTTTCCAAGTAGGTTTTTCAAACTACGCTAGCTACTACTACCTACCTTGCTACCTTGTATTGTAACTACTACTACTACTACTACTACTACTACTACTACGGCTACTCGCTACTTTAACCGAACCGGCAATGGCGCCGAAGATGAGAATGGAGTCTTCTTACGCTCTCGATAATTAACCAACGCTTTGGTATTCCAAAGATATGTTACGTATATCTTACTTTAGGTCAACACGAAGATTTTAAGCTTTTAACTTCAAAACGCATGATATCTTCAAAATTAGAAGTCATACCTATTTTCAATTCTTTAGGGCGTTACATTTTTCTCCTCCTCCTTTCCTCTTCTTTTCCTCCTTTCTTAGCAGATGCCATCTATATGTTTAATTAATATCAGATTTACAGGCAAAACTACAGACAATGACGCGGCGCATGGTTCTATAAATTAAGCAGAATAAAAATTTGAAACAAAGAAAGTGTGTGTGTGAGTGTGTGTGACTGTGTGTGTGTGTGTGTGTGTACAGGTGTAAGTGCAGCACAACACTTCCTGCAATTGTTATCGCAGCGATAATGCGAGTGCAGCGGAAAACAAATGTTGTGAAAACATTCGCGAGATAATGGCGGGGAAAAATACGAGGCACGAAAATACAGCGCCGCTGGTGGTCTAGTGAGGGGCTGTGGACGGCGTGGTGAGTGCGATGACGATAATTATTAATGACAATAATGTTGTGTAATACTTTAAATGGAGATTAAAAAGATAACTGCTAATGTGGTTGCAAGCATTTTATGAGCGAGTTTACACACTTTCAGTACAAGGAACAAGTTGAGAATGAATGACAGACCTATACGTCCTGATATCACTATACAAAATAATAGAATCCTGCAAAATAACAATGTTGTTGCTATTTCTAAAACTTAGGCGCTTAAGCAAATGTAATGGGCGAATTTCGACTACAGCATCTTTTTAAAGAGATATATCTCCATATCTAACCGTCTGCGCAGGACATATTATTATAGTGCACAAGTGTGTGCACAGGCGCAAGTGCACTTTTTGTGCCCTTATTCTCATATTCCGATGGGACGGCAGACAGAGACCGGAGGACGAACCGCAGTCAACTTCCAGTGTCCGGCCTAGTACTAGAAATTGAAAAATCTCAATAACACTTTTGGACCGACCGGGTTTCGAAGTCGAGACCTCGCGTCTGTGGTTGAACATGCTTACCAATATACCACAAGGCAGTCAATTTATTAATCACATTATTAAAAATAAATTGTTAAAATAAAATAAATTGCTAAAATTATTTATCTTATTTTGACCACGCATTTGAAGGCCACACTGACTGCAGACATTTTATGACCGATAGTTTGGTTGAGCCTTTATTCAGTTTGCAATATCGACACTCGTAATGTGTACTTTTATTCCTGCAGATTAAAGGCCCGACCAAACTATCGGCTAATAAAAACTTTGCGAGGACTCTAAAAATTATTGGTGTTTTATTGAATTTATAGTATACTTACTTATTGTTCTGTTAGGACTCAGGATCCAAGCTTTAACTATTCGAGATAAATTTACTAAAATGTTCACACATTATAACATCGTTCCCACGGATGTTAACTGAGTTGATCGGTCACTAACATCTAATAAGCGAACTGTTACACCTAGGGATAGTATAGGGATATGCTCTCTCACCCTTTATAGATTCCTCATCACCACTTTAACCCTTTTATCAACAATAGTTCCCGGCCGAGTAAGTCAGTCTACTCCAAATCTCTGACCGCAACTATTGCCATTCCTAACTACTAGATCGTTACTAATTCTAATTAATATATTAATATTAAACACATATTTAAGTGGACTTTTAAATGTCAATTTCCGATTAAACAAAACTGTATTTTTTTAAAGTCTGTTTTGAAAACCCCTACAGAAAAAAACCTTTCTAAAACAATTAACGTAGCATTAAATTGGAATAGAAAACTCAACTGCTAAAATATATTTGGATGTAATATGTGTCACTAGAGTTATCAAGAGACAATTACCGGCCATACGATAAAATAAGAATCTATGCATTATGTACATCCTTATATATAGAAAAATACGTGAAAAGAACATTAAACTCCTTCTGACGCCTTCTTATAATACGAAAGCGAGAGTGCAATTAACATTTGGTAGATCACCCCAGAAAAAAACTACGAGAGAATTAGATAAATTTATAACAGTCTCATTGTCGTTACACACTTCACCGCGTTTCAATTCACAAATCTCAAAAGTTTCACTTCGATATTTAAATTAAATTTTATCGACAAAATTGGGGAACTTTTGCCATCTCTAAAGCGGTGTCGGGGGAGCGAATATTATCACGTTTTAATATTATTCAGCCCATCGAGTAAAATGTAATAGTGAGGCGCCGCGCGCCGGGGGTCGAGGGTTGTCCGTTGTTCAAATGAACTACATTCATTACATTCAGCGCGACCTGAAATACGATTTAATATTACTGTTTTATGTAACGTAAACCCGTTTTATACAAGCTTGCAACATTGTATAAAATTATGATAAAAATACATCTAATGATTGCGAATCCCCACGTTCTTATGTCGTAAAAAATGGGGGTTGCACTTAGGTTTTATGGGACAAAAAATATTTGGGGAATTTGTTGAGAGTTGTAAGCCCACTCGTGACCATGGTGGCTGTAAAACTTCTGAAACATCGGGATTTTCAATTACTTAAACAAACAGTGATAAAATTTGTTAATAATATTAATATTAAAACTAATTGTTGAATAGTTTTTAGAAGAGTAGATAGAAGATATTTTTCATAGTCGTAACATAAGGTATCAATAATGATTATTTTGTCTATAAATTTTTGTCGTCGGTGTGAGCCCATCGTGTAAATTCGCCAAACGCGTCTAAAGACACGTAATTAAAAAAAACTCGTGATACAGCTGAAAGTACTCGTCTAGATTATAAAATAACTAAACCGAATTATGTTGTTATGATAATGTAATGAGAAATCGATGGTATCTTATTAAATATAAGAAATACTACCCATTTTGCTAAATGTTAATTTTTGAAAAAAAAAAAATGATTTAATTTAGATTACTCGTTGATCACAAAGTTAGAAACTGCTTCTTCATAATGTTAGTATAGTAAACCGTGTCACTGGTTTAATATAAATTGTGGTTTCCAGCCACGTGACCCGCACGGCGAGCTGGCTGCCGCCGGCGGAGTGCTGGGGCGACCGCAGCCCCGACTGCAGAGATGACTGCAGAGCCGACTGCAGGGCCGACTGCAGCCCTGACTGCAGGGCTGAGGAGCTGCCCTTCGGCTGGGAGCAGGCGCTGGACATCCGGGGGAAGCCGTATTACATCAAGTTGGTATCCTGCTCTTTTTTTGGTGTTTTCTCTCTCTGTTGCTTTAAGGTCACCGCATACATCAACTCGGAAAGAGATTGTAACCATACCACCTCGAGCCGTTCAGTATTCTTTGTATGAAACTCCATACTGCAATGCACACTAATGAGAAACGTAACATAATCGCCTCGCCTCGAAAAGCGAACGCTATACGGATAAATAGATACGTTCTCTTTCCGAGTTGATATGTGTGTGGTGACCATTAGACTGCTTCCTTGTACGAAGAGTATCTCAGTAAAACGAATGTTGCCAACTGTTCGCAATCTCACTTTGTGATCAGCGCACAAGGTGTAGATGTCGCAGGCAGCTAGGATACAAGCCACTAGACATGACGCTTAAACAAGCCATCTTCCTGTGCGTACGTAGTCTTAGGGCCTTTGCTGTGTTAATCTGACGCCCTTATAGATAGCTTTTATCTGCGGCTTCGCTCGCGTCAAAATTTTTTTAAATAAAAGTATCCTATGTCCCTTCTAATACACTAAGAAAACTTTATAATACAGTTTTTATAATGTGTTCTATGAAAGTGAATTAATTTTCGATAACTAAACCTAAAGGCGATCGGCGATTTTGCGACTGTATCGATGATGCGTCATGATTTAGCGACTCCCTGCTATCAGTCGCTGTATCGGAGTCGCGCGATTTAGCGACAGTTTCGATGCTCGATACGTAATACTCTCAGTCGCTTTGCGAGTAAATCGCCGTGTGTGCGCTGGGGAGCGTCTGGTCGCCGCACTCAGCTTCTAAAAAGCGACTAACTCGCCGATCGCCGATGCTAAAAGTAGCGAATGTGCGGTGGCTTTAAGAGACGGGCGACAGCCGCAGGCTGCAGCTGCACGCTGCGAGCGACACCGTTGGTTTCTGTGAAATTGAATCCGAGCGAGGCGACACTGCGGTCGGCAGCCGCGTCGATTTCATAGAGATTCATAGAAATCAGTGGTGTCGCTTGCAGCGTGCGGTTGTCGCGTCGTCTCGGACTTGTACCTTAAAGGTCACCGCACACATATCATCTCGGAAAGTGGGGTGACGACTGGTTGACTCCTGGGCGTCAACCAGGCGTCCCCACGCGCTTACAACTCGCCTGGCCGTAGCCGAGGCGATGCCGATACGGTTACGTTACGCTCATACGTAAGCGTAAGCATATCGGCACCGCCTGGTTGACGGCTAGGCGAAGGCGTTACGGTTACGTTCCCATTCCTAGTTGATATGTCGTGCGTTGATCATAAATGTATTTAACTTACCGCAGCCACGTGAACAAGACGACGACGTACGTGTTGCCGGCGCCCCCGCCCCCCGCGACGTGGTGCTGGAGCGGCACCCCGAGCTCGGCTTCGGCTTCGTGGCCGGCTCCGAGCGGCCCGTGCTCGTGCGCTTCGTCACCGACGACTCGCCCAGCGTCGGGAAGGTACGACATTTTATTATTTGCATATATATTAAAAAAAATATATTAAAGGTTGATAAAACCGACAGGCGTTTTAACGCTACACGGTTTATGAAACCACATAATATTTACTGTATCATTTCCAGGCTACACAACAAAAATCAGACCCATCAGAACTTATGCTATTGTTCTGGATTATGGTTCTGGGTCGCTGGAATTTTTTAGTCTTTTCTCACTCCGTACAGGATGTATCACGCCAGCTGACCGTGAGGTCAACTGCCTGAGGTTCATTACACCGTGCGACGTTCGATTCGCTGTCAGTCATCACATTTCAAACGACTTGCGAGTATTTGATCGTGCGTGGAAAGGGGAAGGAAGAGGAAGAAAAAGGAATAAACATAAAAAAGGCAAAATCTATACCGGCGGAGGTGACGCAGCTGCGACAGCCCCCTCCTCAATTAAAATACAAAGTTATATTTATACTTGTTGTAGCTGGAGCCCGGCGACCAGATCCTCTGCGTGAACGGCGAGGACGTGAGCGCCGCCGCCCGCGAGCACGTCATCTCCGCGGTGCGCGCGTGCGACGACCGCGTGACGCTGCGCGTGTGCCAGCCGGCGCACGCCGCGCGACGGTCCGCCTTCCTCTCCGCCGCGAAACGCGCGAGGCTGCGCGCGCGTCCGCACCGCGTGCGCTTCGCTGATTCGGTGCAGCTCAATGGAGCGCCCATGTACCCGGTGAGTTACTTTTTGAACTTTAGGGCTTATTTTGTTGAAATGAAAAGTTTGCTAGGTGCTAGGACAGGGAAAAATCCCTCTCCGTTAGTCGTGGTAGGAAAATATTACGAACTCGCGTCAAAAGTATGCTTACGTAGTATAGGAGTACGTGACGTGCTACGTTACCGCGTAGCGGTACTAAAGTAAGGTAGCTGCTAAATAATAAGTCATTATTATATGATAGTTTAAAAGAATCAGAGTTAATATGGTGGAACCTGGTCTGGACCTTCTTACAACCAGCTTGGGAGAAATTGTTAACGATGCGCGTACACCGGCACCAAAAACATCGACAGCTGAGAGATGAACGTTAGAATAAAGTAGTCAGACACGACATTTCTAACAACTTTACTTATTTATAACACACACCACGCACACACCGACACGTTTCTATGTAGTAAAAAGTATAACAGTGTTATAAAAAACAGTGTGAAATAGATAGTTAAGAAACATAGTTAGGAATATGGACTAAAGGGACGAAAACTGTTGGGAGCTACCGACACCCACTAACATCCGCAGAGAGCTTACGCGTTGCTCTGCTAAACCACGTTTAACAGCACCAATTTTATACAAGGTTGATAAAACCGAGAGGCGTTTAACGCCTCTCGGTTTTATCAAACCACATAGTTTGTGTATAATTTCCAGGCTACACAATAAAAATTAAATTATTCAGAGCAATAGTTTAGCCATAGGATTTTTTAAAGGTTTTTTCTAACTTCGTACAAGCTGTATCGCAGATGATCGCGAGGCCGGCCGTCTACGGGGGACCGGGGTCATTCGTTCCGTGCGAGGTTGCCGCTCGCTGTCGCCGTCAATACAAAGCATGTTTACATTTTTTCGCTACTTAACTTCTTTGAAAAAAGTATTTTCGTATACAAGAAGTATACGAAAATAAACTTGTTTTTAATTTCGGATTAACAGTAGGCACTTATAGTATACGTAGTTTCATGTAGTGCCTTTCACTTTTATCAACGTTGCATAAACGCGGGGGTGGTACGGTTATTTCCATCGAAGTACCGGTAAAAATAAATAAAAACTCTAAAAACCGCATTCACCAAAACCATTAAATACGTTGCCGGTTTTTACGTTTATAGATTAGCGTTAATTTTTTACCTCCCGTTTTATGAACGTTGCCGAGAGAGCGACCGAAGCTAACGAATGAGTTGGGAAACTGATATCAGTTCGCCGTCTCCTAAATTATCTCTGTGGATATCGGTTTTTTAATTAACTACCCACGTTTTAGCCAACTAGCTCCAATTTTACTAAAATTGATGGTATAGATTTTCACTGAACCGAAAAGGAATCGTAAGTTTGAATTTTCAGACGGCAATTTTTGGGATGGGCAGATTAACACATGCGCACACATTTTTTATAGTCTAATGGCGAATGAGCAGTCGGAGCCTTTTAACAAAGTAAGGACGGTCGGTTACAAGTGATTGTTAAGGAGAATATATGTATGTGGTAGTTATGTGTTAATTATCGAATATAACAATAGTAATAATACGCGCACGAATTGGTACCTCATTACTATCGTTACTAGATAGGTATAGCACTAACTGTGCCCCATGGTTGCATCCGCGTAATATCTATGCCAAGGAAAGCGTTCATTTTTCAGGTTCAAAGTTTTAGTTAGGGGTAGTGCTACGCTGCATGCAGCCGAATTGGGCCGACACGACCGGGGAGGTACCTCTCGCTTACACGAAACCGGCGTAAAGTGACAGCTGTGCTGTCGCGTTTCGTGCGGTGTGTTTCCAGTGTCCTATAGAGGAGGAATGGGCAAGGCGGATGATGCATCTGTATAGCCTCTATGCGAATGTTTATGGGCGTCTAAAATGGCTCTAATTACTCGTTTGCCCCTTATACTATAAAAACTAAATAGTTTTGATGTTATTTCAGATTGTAATATAATTATATTTGTGTTAAATTCTAACCAAATTTCTGCCTATAATCATTTCAATTGAAAAGAAGCAATGCATTAATTGTAATGAATACATTGTCTGCAATCTGGCTCCCACGATGGGTTTGGTGGGGGAATTTACGTCGGATAACTCATTACACCACCACCGGAGTTGCCCAGTTCCTATTTATAGAAAACGCCGCCCTAGTAATAAATAGAACATAATAAATAGAAGGAGAAAATTGCGACCAAGAAATTTTCCCGAGGGATTTCTTTTTATGGAAAAAAGATTATTTCTCGCAAGACTCGGGAGAAAGGTTTTAAGAAGTTTATTTTTTATAGCGAGAAATTAGGTTGATAGTTTATTTGTACATCGTTCTGATAGTTAACTTTTTAGCTGCGACTGATAATCTTACAGCTAAAAGATGATAAAAATGTAGACTAGCTGAGTCTCGTAGTTTCACCCGCTTGAAATCCAAGTCAAGCTATATTCGGTTTTCGTTTACAATCATTTAAATTGCAGATTGTAATTTATATTTGTGCACAATTTCACATCGAACTGTTCAGTAGATTTTTCGCCAGAGAATAACAGACAAACAACATTCTAGTTTATAAAGTTGGTGGGATTTTACAAGGAGCTTGTTTTAACTTTGAACTCAGCAACAACTTTTTAATAATAAATCCTTACAAAAATTGTTTACGTTTCGGAAAACTTACAATGCGGTTCCACTAATGAATCTTTAGAGCTTCTTTTCTTTTATTCCAGTTTACTTTCTTTACAAGATGACATGCAATATTAAAGATGTGTAAAAAGCACAATTTAGAAGCTGATCTTTTGGCAATATGGCATCGCAGAGCCATTCTTATTTTTTTCTGACGAAAGGTCTGTCATTGAAATTCTCACAATATTTATGCAAACTTATTGCACTCCTATCCTCCCCTCACTGGACACCGGAAACACACAAATCGATTATGGCAATACCGTGTGAACGAGATGTACTTTCCCGGTTATGCGGCGAAATCTGACACTTGTCATGTTTCTAAAGCTTTTAGTATTTATTTAACTTTGCAATATCTATCTCGATGTGAAGTATGAACTTCTGTAACTATATAAATGTCGCTAATGTCGTCTGTGGCGGAGTGCTGGAGGGTGGAGACGTGTCAGTGACACAACCGACCGAACGAACCGAACGGATGTCACGTCACACTGTCACACTGTCACACTGTCACACTGTCACACTACCGTCGATCTTGTTAACTATTTACACACGTCGCGTCGTAGCGAAATGGAGTCTTGTCTTACAGGTATAAATTTAATATGTAAAAAAACAGCATTTATTATGTAAATGTGTGTTCTCATAACACAGCCTAAAGAATAATCATCAAGATTATTATTACCTTATGGCGAAACCTAATCGTGGCACTAAACTGCACGCTTGTGCTATAAGAGCTTGTGCGCCTAAATCTCAAATCATCCTTCGTGTATGTTCGAACTTCTTGGAGTACGCGCACTACTTAGTGTCTAGTCTAGTCTAGGCTAAATTAGCTAATTAGCTAGCAACAATGAATGATGTAGGTATAGTTATTTGGAGTACTTTTAATAACTTATGACATCTGTCATATCGGCCCCTCCTGGACCACGGTTTTTTTTTATAGGATAAGGTTTGCCTCTTTGCTTGACCTGCTCGTTTGCCGAGCAGTTGGTAGATGACTACCGCCGCCCATAGACATCTGTAAAACTCGAGGTTTTGCAGGCGCGTTGCCGGCCTTTTAAGTACGAGTAAGCTCTTTTCTTGAAGAACCCCAGGTCATATAGGTTCGGAAATACCGACTGTTTTTTTTTGTAAAGTTTCTGAAACGTCGGGGTTATCAAATACTTGATCGCGACAAAAGCTGTTAAAATAGTATTACAACGATTGTTAATGTTTCCAGCCATCAGCGTTCTCCCTCGGCGACCTCTGCCTGCCGCCCATGGCGAACGTGCTGAAGGTGTTCCTGGAGAACGGCCAGACCAAGTCCTTCAAGTACGACGCCACCACCACCGTCGCCGACGTCGTCGCCAGCCTCCGGGACAAGCTGTGCCTCACCGCGGACGAGCACTTCTCGCTGATGGTGGAGCACGTCAAGAGTCTGAGGAGGAACAAGCTCACGCTGTTGGATCCTAAGGAGTCGCTGGCGAGGGTGAGTGTGTTAGCTGACCAGGC
>LUGF01004616.1:143917-154033 GCA_001625245.1 Calycopis cecrops | reverse complement strand
AAATAATGGGTAAACATTGCAATTTAGACTTTAAGAAACAATATCCCACATCGATCATATTAATCCATTCACTGTAACTCTAGTCCGAGGTTAAAACCCCCAGGAACTCCACTATGAATACTTTAGGAAATTCACATTTTGTGGGATTGTTTGCTAGTTTATTTATTTTAATATTATATCGTAAAACTAACTTGGTGGGTGGTTAGAATGTACGATTACAAAGGTTTAGGAACCCGTTTCAATTCCTGGATGATAATAAAATGTATCTAAATTAATTTTATAAAGTAAGGTTTCTAACTTTGTTTGTAGGGATAATTCTCAGAAATACAGATACGAACATAAAAATTGTTTCACTAACAGAAAGATATTCAGGAGAGACAGAGTGTTTTTTATTAAAAGTTGTTCCCAGTTACCCGCTTAAAAACTATTCCATGGGAATCATATTTGTCGGGAATTAAAATTCAACGTGGCAGGGGTCAGCTTGTAATTAAAATTATGGAATTTATTCGCTTCAGATATTTCTCCACGCAGCCACAAAGATGTAGAATGCAATGGGTAGGGGCCTCATTTTTCCATGAAGATATCTCCTGGCACGCAGGTTTAGTTTTACCTATTTTACCGTCGAAACCGCGTGGGCCCCACATCACTGAAACGACAACACACTTGGCAGGCTAATTTTCAACAGCAGCGTGAAACTTGAACTTGGCTCTTTTCAGTAAACACGAAATAACTGCGAGTGCATGCACTCCGACTACGGAACACCATTTTATCTTACCTTCATTTCATCACCTTTCTGCAGTTGCACTTTAGGCAACATACGCTATCTATCAGAATTATTTGGGTTATCCAGCCTATACTAGATATAGTGACTTAAAAATTTAAAATGGTTAAGTCTGTAACAATTTAGTAAGTAGTGCCATACTGCATACTTACATGCAGTCGAATTGGGCCGGCACGACCGGGGAGGAACCTCTCGCTTACACGAGACCGGCGTGAAGTGACAGCTGTGCTGTAGCATGCGGTGTGTAAGTCGCCGGTGGCCCATGGAGATGGGAAGAGAAAGGAGAGCAGTACACCTATATAGCCTCTATGCGGATGTTTATGGGCGTCGGTAGTCATAAAAATGGTTTCGACTATACCATAAAAAAAAATCTCAAGCACTCGTGTTTAAAGAGTTTTATGAATATGTGTGAAAAGGGTCATAAATGTTTATAAATCTATGGCCAGAGATTTGGTTGCATTCTGTAAATTTTAGAAACAGATGGTATCGCTGCCGAATTGGGCAGGCATGACCAGGGAACTCCTGAATGAAGAGTTAAGTCGCATTTCATTTGGTGTCTGTGAATCCATCAGGTCTACGAGCAAATGGGATTAGGAAAGAAAACGCAGCTGCATATCCTGTGAATACTTATAGGTAGCCACCACAGACAAACTCCTCATTTGTCCCCCTTGTAGGTAAGATGCAACAAACGTCTGTGAGAATGGTGGCTATCACCGACATCTAACCCCGTGCGACTACTAATTATGCAAGTGCCCAACGTACCATGACGTCTACGTTGACCCATTAAACAATTCCTGACCTTATGAGCCAATAAAGAAGCGCAACAAAAACAAAAGGGCGTATTTAAGTGCGCCACCGTTCGTCCGCACTTTTTTAGCGCCCAGTCACTGGGGTCTAGACTTCTAGAGTCCACACACCTGCGCACAATATATTCATCCGCGTGCAAATGTATTGTGGCGATTAATGCGAAAAGTCGTTGACACACGCGACTTAGGGAATGTTCATGACCTATGCCTAGTCATTATATGAATGAGGAGGATCCTCACGGGCCACGGCTTATGCGCTATCAAGGGCTCCTTGGAGAAGGAGGAAAAGCAGGAATTGCCTACGTACCTTTATGAGAATGATACACTATTCAAGGAATATAATTGAATAGTTTTCTGTTTCATTTACGAGTGAAGCGATTGTAACTGGTCAACCCAAAAAGTATATCGCCTTTTCTCAGGCACCACAAGATGTTTTACAAATTTTTAATCATAACTCCGCTAAGATTATGTATGTGAATGTTTATAAATGTAAGTTTGTTACGTTCGGGTTTTGGGTCAATTTTATCACAGATTTACAATTAGCTGTGCCCCGCGGTTTCACCCGCGTTTAATTTCTAATAAATCCGTATAAATTTCAACACCCATTTCACCACCTTAGGGGTTGAATTTCTAAAAATCCTTATCGAGTGACAATGTCGTAACATCTACCTGCATGCCAAATTTCAGCCCGATCCGTCTATTGGTTTGGGCTAAGCGTAGATAGATGACTATGTCCTGACCTTTGAATTTTATATATAGTTATGGAATAGCATCCATCCGATAATTTAGGGTTAGATTTTGCGCGGCTAAAAAGCGATCCACTGCTAGTAGTCGTAGTAGATATATATAATTTAACCGGAAAGGCTTTAAGCTGTGCAGTTGTAAGGTCCAACATGTCAACTGGCGGCTGGCGCAGGGCCGCAGTTACAGTCCGGGCCGCCGCTGGCCGCTGGAGCGATGTCAATGAAACCGCGGTTTATCGCGAACCCGCCCCAACACAGACCTTTATATATGGATAGCGGATACATATGAAGGAATTTACAAAATATGAGGTAAAATTACTTACGAAGGAGCAGCACTTCAAGCTTCAGATTTTGGGGTTTACTCGTTTAATGTTGTAGCTAGCTGCGCCCCGCGGTCTTATCCGCGTAAATTTCGATCCCGTGGAAAATAGAAAATCATCCCAAGGTATCCCGTAGGAACATTTGTTCGAGATAAAAACTATCCTATATTATGTTAATCCAAGTTACTCTTTATGTGTGTTCATTCAGCAGTTTTTGCGTGAAGGAGTAACAAACAAACATACAAACATTTGCAATATTAGTAGGATAGGATTCCTTATGATACAATTTATGACAAATTTTTGAAAAAATATGAAGAGTAAAATCCGTTTTACGGAACATCGTCTCTTGCCCACCGATGATCCTGACTCAACCTCAACAGACTCATTTTCCTACTAAAGAAGTAATTCTCTTGTCGCGTGTTATATGAACAAACACAGTTTTTACATTCAACCTGTGAACAAGCAATGGCAAGCGAGCATTCACTTTTAGCCACAACCTGTTCATGAGTCCATAACTCTAGCGCCGATGATGCAAATTGCATCAATGGTGAACTTCAGTATCAATTACCCATAATCAGAGATCAGTGGCTTTATAGCACATTCAACACTCACGTTAGAGAGAGAAATAAAACTGCGCCTGCGTTAGGTTAGGGCGGGCACAGACTACGGGCAACGTATCCGTTTTATACATTTTATTATATTAAAAAACTATGTTACGCTTTCCCACGGGTAATTTCTGTCATGTATTACTAGCTACTGTTCCAGGTGAACTGTTTTCTTTACTTTTTTTAAATAAATTTGAGTGAAAATAATCAGGATTCTTCCTTTTTGGTGAAGGCAGAAAATTGAGTAGTCAAGAGAAATAATATCTATCCATGTTTGTAAAAATGAATGTTTGTCTGTAGAATCGTAAACTATGCATTTGATCACATGATGACCTTTAGCAAAGTTCTTCTGCATGAGCCCACGAAGGTTTCTGAGTTATTCCAATTGTCGACAGAGGGCGTAGCAACGCAGGGTTCAGCTTTAGAACAAAACTAAGTGTTTGAAGAGACACACAAACATCATCCAAATACAACGACAATAGACACATTTCAATCGCGAATCTCGTTAAGTCGTCCGACTTGGAACAGGTAGCCGGCGCGCGGCGGCTGCGGAGATTAGGTCGTGTAGGGCCTGCAGCAGGGGGGTTGGTGGGAAACATTGTGGCGAGGGCAACGCCCTCCGGACCGGTTCCTAATCGCTGTATTTCGCTGCGCCCGATCGCCCGCCGACGGGAAAAACTTAGAACCACATGACTCCAAGAAGTAATTCTTTAAATGACAGAACCTTCCAGAATCCGTTTGGGGAATTCGCGGCAGGGCCGAAGGTGCTTGGTTTTTGTAGCTTTTGACGAATTTAATGTTAATTCAGATGTTAAATTGTAGTAAAATATATTTGGTCTACATTTTTAGTAGTTATCTTGACTAAGAATAAGTTAATTGAAAAGTCTGAAGAGAAGAATCTTATTAATCCTCTGGACTATTCGCCTCAGATTGTTTTCTCCAATATACTATAAAAAGTTATCTAAACTCCTACACACTCGCATTTAGGTATGCATGTACATAATATAGGTTTTTCTAGTACATACTAGTACTCTCCCTTCTCCTCCAGTAGGCCACAGGATCTCACGGACTGCACGACGAAACACAACAACATACTGGTAACTTGCAGCGGCTTCACGTGAGCGAGGGGTATCTCTCCGCTGCAATTAAATACTACGTTAAATAAAGGACATAAGTAAAGTCTTCTACAGCATTTAGATGTCGATGTAATGCAGGCAGTAGTAGGAAATGACTCGCATTCGTTAATTCAATTGGACTTTACAAAATTGACGTTTGTCCATTTTGGTACTCAATTTGTAAATAGCAGATTCGATGAAAGATACTAAATGGTGTTACTGAGTTGCCGGTTTGCTAAGTTATTTTCTAAGTTTGTTTTTGAACGTAATCAGTCACCGTTTTAGTAGTGCTATAATGCCACACTAATCTCGAAAGGTACCTCTCGCTAACATAACACCTCCGCAAAGTAGTAGGTATTCTGTTGTCTATGCTATGTCTATATAAAGTTGCGAACGCCTAATTTCTTCCCCTTTACAGTTTATGCTATAAAAAAGATGATATTAAATTGACACGTGTATTAAATCTATACAAAGTTGAATTCAACTGACGCGCAACTATTCCAGACTCTGAAACGTCCACAAACAAATATAGCAATTATTATTTACAAAATTAGGGCTTTTAGGCTTATAGGCAGCCACATAGATGTTATCAAGATGTGCTGCCTCCTACCTTCTGTCCATGGGCCACTGGAAACACACACCACACGATACGCGACAGCACAGCTGTCGCTTTACGCCGGTATCATGTGAGCGATACGTTCTCGATGATGCCTGGCCAATTTGACTACAATGCGTGCACTGCGTGGCGCCACGCAATAGCCCATTTACCTCTGTTGACACCGTAATTAAGATGATCTCTTAATTTTCCGCGCCAAGTTTTTCACTTGACGCATAATGGCGGCCATAAAAAACGCATTTGCGGCTCTGATTTAGTTTTAATTGTTTTGTACGTGAACGCACCCGTTACGTTACCAGACGACTCACAGCGGTCAACTTTACGTTTAGTAGCACTGGCAGTCCGTTAGTTTAAGAAGGCTTACCTACTTCCTCGTGTTCATCATCAAAGTCATCTACAGCTACGTCAGAGGTACTGGCACTGACACATTTGCTAGTTTCTGCGACAGCAAATTCTGAACTGCGCAACTACGTGTTGTTTGTTAGAGCGTAGTGGCAAGTGCGGGCAAAGAGGGCCAGAGACAACCTAATACCTATGTTCTATTTTAAATGCAGATGTTTATATGGGCAGGCGTTGCTAGTCACTAAAAACCTCCAACTGCTCGTTCGATCCCTTTAGCTAACTTACTTGGCTTAAAACCATGTCTTTTTTTCATTAAAAAAACAATTCTTCCCAAAATTCATTCATAAAATCTTATCAATAACAATAATTTATTTCGCAATTACTTCAATACGACTGGCGTGCGCCATCTTGTGTCCATAAATCACGACATGCGTCATGATCTTCCCGAGAAGTCCACAGAATTCCTGGCGCTCCTCGGCAGCCGCGGCAAATAAAGTACGGAATATTAATTAGTTACGGGAAACGCCGCGACGTTGTCCGTGTGAAAGTAGAAACTAGGAACTGGTGGTGAATGATGTGTGTGAGGGCCAGTAGTGTCACAAGTGGAAGAAGATTTAAAGTAGAGCAGAATGTAGAGCAGCTGTAACGAGTACGCTGTACCGCAGCTTGTGTGAAGATGCGGTTTTGGTAGAAAACCATTACATTCGCAGATGCTTAACTGCAGTACCCTGATCTTTGAAGTAGTTTCAAGAGACTAGCGGCGGATGGCAGTGGAGTGCACTCTCATGGCGAATTTCTGTCGCAGTGAGTTTTGAAATTGGGCAGAGGAAAAGAAAGAAAACTGTTGACGGACACAATTATTTCATGGTTCTTGTAAAGAGCATCACACCACTTTGTGTATCGCTGTAGTAGACTAAGAAATATTGCGTTACAGTCCAGTGAAAATGTTTACTTTTTAAGCAGGGAAGTAAAAGCAGTCAAGACTTATATAGGTATTACCGGCGCCTATAAACATCTCCACAACTGGAGATTGTACTGATGCGATAATCTTTTATTCCTCTATCCCCAAGAATGAGTTACCGAGCTCTCAAAATCTGACCAAAATGCTATAACAAAGCTGGACCTTCTAGTCAGTCGAGCGTTCCAGCTTTACTAGAATGTAGTCAGAAGAAGTGGCAACATCGCTGGAGCCAGGGGGGCTGCAGTCCCGGGCCCCGTAAGGCTTAGGGGGCCTTCAGATATTTTTTTGTACCGATAAGAGGGCCGCCCTTCTCAACTCCAAGGTCCAAGTCCCAGGCCCCGCCAGAGCTTAATCCGGCGCTGAGATGTAGACATCACAGAATCGCTGCCGCAGTCCGTGTGAAGAGCGGTGGCGGTGGCGTGGGTCAGTGCCGAACTTTCGCTGCGGCATTTCTCCTCAAGGCCACTAAAACCTGTCTGGCGATGCAGCCAGCAGATTCTGCGACCGCTAGAGTTGTGCTCACGACTATGTCGATATCGAAATATCAGTACCATCGCCTGTATTTTTATATTTCGATTCGTTGATCCAATGTATTACACATTCACTGACATTAAACCCTTTGAAGGGAAATTCACGCTTTAAAGGGTTGTAAAAGAGGAAAATTAAGTAGGTAATTGCATTCTATCTCTATTGTCTTTAATTACAATATACAAACGGTTCTGTTAATTTTCAGGAATCAAGGCTCGCTAGTTTTGGCTGTACCTTGTCTCTCAATCTCTTAGCTGTTAACATTTCAATATGAACCAAGGTAATATAGAGGTAGTTCAGTGTGAAGATATGGCTACTTTGCGTTTAGTATGTTTTGTAAAAGATTCGAGCCTTAGAGTGCCTATGGAAGGGAAAGGGTTCGTATTGCAGCAAGCATAAAAGGATTATTTCTATGTAAAAAGTGGTGCCATTGCAGACGGTACTACTGGGTGGTACTTCTGGCTCACTGGTTTTATCGATACTCTAGTTTACCCCCCGTGTCCCATCCCTACCCAGCTGCAGTATATCTGCACAGATCTATATAATTATTTAAATTACCAAACCGGCCGGGCCTACTTTATCAAACTTTCGACTCCACTGCCAAAATCTGACACCTCGTCAATTGACATCTTGTTACAACAGGAACCTCGCACGATTAGACCCGGCGCGTTCACTGTCAGACCGCGCGCCCTGGTGTTCCATTTACACAGTAAAGGGTAATAAATAAAGGAAAGAAAGAAGTAATTGACAATGACAGAACATTAACTACTCTGTGGGGAGCCTTGTGTCCAGTAGTGGACATCTTCTATTTGTTGATAATGATGATGACAACAGAAAATTGTACTCTTTAGAGTTGCACGTTACATAGGATCGTTTATCACTCAGTATGACTATCAGTACAGACGTAGCAAATTGTAATAGACGAAGTACTATAAGATGGATTTCATTGATTTTGATAAAATTATTTTAGATACCAGTTTTTCTCGTATGAGTTTTGAAACATCGAAAAAAGAACAGAAATATACTTTTAGAACCTTGTGCTGACAGAGACGTGCGCGATAATTTAAATTTGGAGCAGTAGTTTTGAAAAAAGTAAATTTAAAAACCATTAGAGAACTTCATAATTTAAAAAACTTTTTATTAAAATGCAAAATTCACTGGACAAGCTTAGAGTACAAATAAACGTAATTTAATAGAAATCAAATTATTTTTTTGGAAATGTGAATCTATTCCTTAATTTTGGCGTTGACTGACTTAAATTTTTTTTTGGCGGGTTTTAATTTTAATTTAGACAGTTTTGCTTTCAAAATAATAACATATTTTTTTAAAGTTTAGTTTGCCTTAGCAGCTCCGTCCTGTCGTTTCACTCGAGTAAGTTGACACTCTGCCAAACGTAGCCACTACTTCACGTCGATATTATCTGGAGAGATGGTGCTTACTCAATTTAACAGCAAAGCAATGCCTTCAACAAACCATTCGAACTTGCTCTGTTCACGTACTAAAATATAAGGGATTAGTTGATGTGCCATTTTTGATGAAAATTATCGTTTCGATGAAAATTGAAAATTTGTAATAATTTATCGAAAAAACTACTAAACAGATTTGGATTTGGCCCAGATAGGCAAAATACTATCTCTCTAGAAAATTAACACTATCTATCTAGAAAAATATTGGTTTTTTCTTATCCCGAAGGAAATTATTTCCTTGGGATATATTATAAGCGCATGAAACTCTAGACATGAATAAATAAATTAAATTTAGGTAACAACTTGGATCAACAAAACTTGATGTTAACAGTCATACGGAGTAAACTCAACATGATAACTTGAAAATCAAAGTGCCATTACATAGCTTGCAATCTACGAAACGCAAGAAGGCGGATAACCAACCACACTTACAGAGAAATGTACTTTAACTCACTTTTATAGAGTCTAAATTACTTTACAGTCGTCATGGTTAAGACTTCTTAAAAATATATTGTTCTGGTGAGTAGCAAGGGAACAAAAACGTTGCAGACGGGAGCGGCATTCCATAGGGCTTGCCTTCCAAGGCTCAGCTATAGAGATTGTTAGAATGACTTAAATGGTTCAATATGTGGCATATGAGCATTTGATTTCTTTGTCCGTCCGTATTTAAGAAAGTAAATTATATTGATCTTATATGCTGCTGGATATTTTGTGTGTCAACTTGAAAAGACTGTAACGTGTAACAAGGAATCAGAGATGCTTGCCTTTTTTGACTCGATTATGAAATGATTTAAATAAACTAATAATAATAATAATATAAATAAACTTTTCATGTTTTACACTAGTTATTGATTAGCCTTAATTTATGTCACTGGGGTTTATAATTTTGGCTAATAATATTTTCAGTCTTTTTTTTTTATCAACTTCATATTTATTTCAACTTTTCAAATCATATTAGGTGCTTGGTTTATGCTCGAGTGCGCTCTCCCGCCTGCCTTCAACACTTCGTCTACATTCAGTTGCTGCCCCTCGCACTGCTGTTAATGATTTCCTACATAATTAGGAATAGTAATTCTGGTTAAAAAAAGAGTGACACAATTGAAATAATGTGCCCGCTACAGAGCATTAGTATAAATACAGTGTATCGATTATAATTAAATGAGTATTGATTTGTAACTTGACTGAATAGACGTGTCATTGCAAGTGTCGCCTTTTATTGTGTATCCAATACTCCACACCTTATAAGGACGTAGCCAGCAACAGCATAGTAAAATTTAATTATTGATTCAATACACAAATTAATTTCCGTAGTAACAATGACAACATGTCATATAATATTTATTGTTTAAATACAAAAAAGTTTCACTTAAATCGAATATGAAATTTGAATTTGAGTGACAACTTCCAGTGGCCTCGCCCGATGTGTGATATTTGTAACGCTCTCGCCAGCTCCACTCCCCATGTCGCGCGTATAGAAGTTTTACTTCAAAAACTGAGAGCATCGAGTCTACATACTGTCCCGCTCACTTCGCTTGAATGGACGTCATTATATCAATATGCATAATCATAATGCACTGTAAAAGCTGCATTGCTCGATTCGGGTCGGTATGTGCTTGTGACTCTTTCTCGCATTGTCCGCACGAAACGCCCCTCGCGTTTCGTGCGGAGAGTGAACTTATAGGCAGAAAAGAAGTGAAACAGAAGAACCGGATTAAGGTAGCCCGGGGCCTGCGGGGGGCTTCTGAGGGGCCCTTCATTAGCCATTAAAGTGATAAGGTCATATATAGAGGTTTATTTTTTGGTCACCGACCAAATTTTCAGGTTTGGTTCAGA
>LUGF01004616.1:122537-134996 GCA_001625245.1 Calycopis cecrops | reverse complement strand
CAAGAAGCAAAAAATAAGCACCCATAAGACGACTACAACTACGGGAAGGTTATAAATTTTTACTTTACTTTTTTTTTTAGCGTTTATTGTCAATAACTCAAAAAGTTGTAAAAATTTAAAAAAAAATTTATTATGGTACGTGTAAGTTGTTAAAAGAAATATTTATGCACAGTTACAAGCGTACAAGAATTTTATAAAAAAAAATAAAAATATTTAAAAACTTGCGTGTTTTTGATGGTTTTTTGCAATTATTTAAACAATTTGTTGACCGATTTAAAAGTTTTAATGACCACATTATGATCACTTTAAAAGGATAAAAATTTTAAATCTATATTGTTTGTTGTTTTTTAGATATCTTAAAAAAACTGTTTTTTACCTATAAAACCATTTTTTAAACAGTCTTCCGCAACTCCAAAAATGACACACTAAATTTTCTCTCATTGTGTGTGAACAGACCAACCCATTTTTGCGCATAATTTGCTGGACCTAATTACAGTAAATCATTTTCCTCTAGCAGCTGGGCTATATGGGCTTGGGGTATTTTGTGCCACCCAATTGTTACAAACACATATTTTAAGCATATTACGTAAAGACTTTCGTTTTATCTGGACTATGGACAACAACATGTTGCTATGTTTTTTTATATGATTTGCCTATTTGATAGGAACATTATTAATAATTGTGACGTCACTGAGTAGGAAGCATATAATAGATTATGATAATTTTGAATTTTTTCCTATTTACAAAAGGTAAAACATTATAGTATCCATTGGTTGTCAGTCTATTGGAATAATATAATATGTCATATTGACTGCATGCAGTGGTTGCAAGTTCAACCCTGTGGTTGAACTTGCTTGATGAGGTCCCGTGTTGCCGTTCCGTTCCGTTCGAATTCCGGGTCGGACCAAAAAGTGGTACTGGGATTTTTCAATTTCTAAAAACAGTCCGGAGTCAGGAAGTTGGCGGTGTTACACCCCCGTGCCTCGGAGAGCACGTTAATGTCCAGTTCGTATGACGAATTTCCCCACAAAAGCAGCGGAACCAAAAACGTAAAGAAACAAAACTTCTAAAATGTCCTTAAGTCCAATTGAAACCAAGGCAAGTAACGTGAAAGTTATGTTCTGTCGGTTATTATTTCACACGATTTTAACCCTTACATATTTTCAATCTCTCAAACTGTTTTCGGAGTAAACTCCGACAAAGGACACACATTGAACGAACGATGATCGACAGTTGAGTCGTCGTTAGGGCCGATCTACACGGCCAGACCACAATAAACGGGCGACGACACACACTTTCAAAAATTCGCGTTTTTACATCTTAATCGGAGTGATATGAGTGCTTGTTTGGCGAAGATTGGGTCTAAGAGATGTATCTCGGTGTGAGAGCTATACCTAATTATCTGGGAGCCCTCGCACGCGATAACTACAGCGGCCTAGGCGTGAGATTCTGGAAAGAATAGAAACCGAGGAGCCGCCGAAGACACTGAATTCTTATCTATTTGTGTGTTAACTATGTTTTTTTAAGTGCAGACTTGTCTCGAATTGGAACTGACACTGTGTAGAGCCCTTACATGCGACGTAACGAATCGCACCGTGTATCGGCCCTTTAATATCTTGTGTTGCTATCATCGACGCACCTGTGTTTGCGCTCACACTTGTGGAAAGTATTTGTTCCTAGCTCACTAGCGGCTAGCTCGGTCATTGTAACCGAAATTTATTACTAATATTACATATTAGACTTATAATTATTTGTGGAGTCCTTACGATCTTACTCGCCTGGACCGTGCGGCTTGACTGTCGCGCCAGCTAGTGGCTGATATGTGCACTTTTCGTATAAATATAAATAACCTAGCAACTGGATATTGTGTAATTATTCTTTTACTTTTTAACCGTTTAATGTCAAAATTTAACACCAGGGTGCGCTTAGTGACACACAATGTGCTGCCTCTATATTTCATGCACTGTCCGTAGTAAAAGTAAAGTGGAATGATGACCGAACAGGCTCTTTGATTAATCTTTTCTTGGAGGAATACATAATCATTTATTAAAATAAAGCGAGTGTAATGACAGATTTTGGTGACTATATTTTTAAAATCTGGATGCAAGTTTTTGAACCATCATAATTTGGCTAAAAATCTCGTATCCGCATTTGACGTATGTACGCAATTTGTCCAAAAGCTATCAGGGTACATAAACGGTACATAAGTCATTGGGTTTTATTTGCTTGCGGTGTCTCCCGCGTAATTATGGCTCGGCTATTTACATAGAACAGAGCCAGCGGACTGAGCGCAGCACGGCGGGTAACACATATGAGGCGGCCGCCGCTCACACCGACGTGTAAGCGATTAGGAATTCTGGAAATAATAAGGTTGTACTAATAAGAAACAAATAATAATTACAGGTAGTTTTGGCATTGTAGCGGAATAGGACCGGGTCGGGAAACTTTCAAACCAGCTGAAAAAAAATAAAAAAGAAACACTTTACGTAAGGGCGACGGCACACACGCGACAGACGCGGCGACCGGCGACTTAGTGGTTGTCCACACTGCGAGCGTAGCGCGGGCGCGGAAATATCAAACATGAAAACGCGCCTTGCGGCCACACTGCAGTGGCGCGGGCGGGAGCTTAGCGCGACTGCGACTCAGCGCGCTTTATTATGTCAAGCCAACGGAAGTTGTGTCAATTAAAAAAGAACTTTAACTCAAGTGATGTACAGATCATGTTCTATAGATAGATAAACGACTAAATGCGACCACTTAGACGCTTTTTAGACGCTTAGTGCAGATACTAGACGCGACGGGCGCATACTTCAAGACGCTAGACGCGGCGACTTAGACGCTAATGTATGTTAATCATTATCAATTAACGTCTAAATGCAGTCGCGAGATCGCTATATTATCGCACGACTCTACTGCGACCGGTCGCAGAGAGTCGCCGCCGCGTCTAAAAGTCGCGTGACTGCTGCGGCTCTAAGCGCGCGTTTTCAAGACTGTTACGTTGTGACAAGTAAATGACATGGTCAAAGTTGCAAATAACGCGGCTTTACATAAATCACCCTTGTCAATTGCCAAGAATATTCACAGCTTATTTGAATAACACCAAGTTGTAAGTGTCGGGATTACCCAGTTTAGCTTTTCGTGTTTGGCACGTCGACTTGTAATGTGTTGGTGGAATAATAACATCAATGTCGAATATCGAACCTCTGAGCATCTAGTTGTTCTAGAAAGGTGAAGGTCATCTACTGTCTCGTAGAGCTTTGATAATTGCAATCAAGTTGATATACTAGAATACAGTCGCGAGTCTTTTTAATACAATGTATTGAACCAACTAGTCGGGTTTTGTGACGACTGCTGACGTTAATAGATATCCTGCTGTCTAATATCGCCCTTAAATAGACTTGTTGCCCTAGTTTCTTCTTCTCTTGCAATGGGACATCTGAAACTCAAAAACATGGTGGTATCTTGTGGGTACATCCCGGCTGTCCTGACATCCCACTTCTGCTCTAATACAGCGTGGCAGCTCTTACTATTATTTCTAAAATTTTAAATTATTGCCAAATTCTGGTCTAAGAAACGCTGCTGAATCCGTGTGACAGAAGGACAGACAGGGGCCGCTTCGTAACAGGGTCCCGTTGGTACCCCTCATGTAAGCAACTCTAACAGTAGTTCACCTGGACTTATAATGTGAATAGTTTGGCATACAATCATGGTTTACCAAATTATGAAAATAGCGGCACTGGGGTCCATGGAGGTGGGAGGAGAAATGAGGGCAGAGCATCTGTAGAGCCTGCAGACGACTGCTCGTTTGCATAGGCGAGCAAACGCGGTATGGTGGTATAAAAAAAAACTTCGAAAAAAATTGGGGAATACAAAATATTTTTACTACACTAAAAATAATTAGAGTTTATTATCTATGAAATAATGAATAATGAGGAGTAAAATTGGGTGAAAGAGTAATACTATAAGCACAAACATACGCCAGTATCATGTTCGTTTTGAGGGTTCCGTAGCCAATTGGCAAAAAACGGAACCCTCATAGATTCGTCATGTCTATCTATTTGTCTGTCCGTCCGTCCGACCGTCCGTATGTCACAGCCATTTTTTTCCGAAACTATTGAGCCTTCATAGTTGAAACTTTGTAGGTTGATGTATTCTGTGAACCGCTACTCGAATTTTGAATGAAAATAGATAAATTAAAATATAAATGGGGCAACTCCTTACATAGAACTGAATAAAAAAAATGTTTTTTCATCCATACTGTACGTGAGGGATATCTATAAATAGGTCTCCAAACACGACATTAAGGTTACGAAAAACATTTTTCGTCTAAATCAATTATTTGAAAGATAGACGCTTCCAAAGCGGAAAAATGAGTGCCCCCCCCCCTCTAATTTTTAAAATAATAGAGTGAGATATCTAGGAAAACTTTCAACGAAAATTGGTTTCAGCGAGACATCATTATTAGTTTTTAACAAATAATACAGTTTCAAAAACGCAAACACAACTTTGTCGTTCATACAAATCCTATGAAAAACCATGTTATTTTATTTTCTGGTAAAAATGTCACAGACGCCTTTAGTTGGTACGGACCCCTCAGTGAGCGAGTCCGACTCGCACTTGGACAGTTTTAATGAATCATTTCATCATCATCATCAGTACCTGAGAGTGATCATATCATACAGATACTCTTGTAGTGTAGTGTGAAATTATTTAGAAGCAGAGAAAATAGCAGCAGTGGGGCCTTTGTCCCCTGAGGCCCTGTAAGTGGGAGAATATTTTCACCACTTTTCGCAGGCGTTTACACGCTGCCACCTTACACGAGTAAAAGTCAAGCTGTCCAGCTCAGCCACTGCACGGATATAAAAAAATCTCTCCCTGAACAAAGCACAAAAACCCCATTTCGCCGCTCGCGCCAGCTCACTTGATGATGGTGTGATTGAGGCCTGAATGACAGTATGCACTGTGTACTTAGGCCGCGCACACACACAGCGTTACGTGAGCGCACATAATAAACACGCACACACACGCCGCCCGGGCAACGTCCCTTACTCCGTACCGAACGATAGTTATGTTTTATTTATACTTTCTTAGTTCACGGGATGCGGCGAGGTGGACGCATCTGAACATTTTATTATTTATTAAAAGACTTTGTGTCTTAAAATTTCTTATTAGACTTATGGGACTTGAGTTCAAAGCAACGTTAATGGGAATATATTAATAAAATCAACTTTCGCACATCTTTGGATCGACTGAGTTATGTGTTTCGCGAGTATCTTGTGTATGTGTAACATTCTTACATTACGTAATATCTCTGAAACCACTAAATTAATTTGCATGATTGTGGTATCGTTGAATATATAAAAAACGTACATCATTATTCAGCCGATAGTTTTTGTAAATAAATAGGGTTCTTATTGTGTTCATATTAGAATTATTCATTTTTTTCCCATCACTAAATCCATTTAACATACAAAACGAGGCTAGGTCAGGTTAGTGGCTTGTTGTTTTTGGTAATGCAGTAGAATACTTTACGCTACCCAGGAGCCCGAGTGCCTCAACCGGGTGCAGTGTCGGGCTCGGCGAATGGGTTGTCCCTACCAACTAAACCCCTGCGGGTGCATTCAGCCGCTGTAATTGGAGGGTCTCGAATCTACAAGCAACAGGATACCTCCAGCGACAGGTTGGCGAAAGACTTCTCCTCCTGAGAGACTACCCGGCTACCTTTGAACAGTCCCTACTAGGACGTGAAACCGTGCAACGGAGTCAAGTTCTCATCCTGGGCATGGGCTAGTGGCATGTCTGACCTGAATTCAGTTATAGAAAATATTAATTGTATTGTTAAACAATCAATATAAATAGCAATCTAGATTTCCGGAATCATCTACGCGCCACTTAAGTCATTGTAGATTACTGGTTTCATAAATAATTTTTTGACGTAAACACCCAGAATAAACAGTTAAAAAAACTTTCAATTGATTAAATTTCAGGATAATCTGCCAGAGGGCTGTGATTTCATCTGTCAAAAAATGTAACCTGGCTGAACTCACGGAGAGTTCAGCCAGGTTACATTTTTTTTACGTGAGGAAAGCATTTACGCCGCATCGGTACACCCTGGGTAGGTTACCGACCAGTGTGGGGATTCTCTAGACGGAGAACCCACTTTAAACCGAGTATACTTTGTCCTATTACATAGGTAATATTAATGCAAAAGTTCTGTATGTATGTTTGTTGTTTTTTTACGCATAAACTACGGGACGTATGTTGAAAAGTTGAGTTTAAAGCTTGCCATTAGAATAATAGTCAAATAATATTTATCCCAAAAAAAATAGGTGGCATAGCTTAAAAGATTAAAGTAAATCAAAGCTTTAACCTAAAATCGTGATTTTTTTCCTGAATTCAGATCACACATCAGACTAGTCCGATCGGTATTTCCGAAGAAAAGTTGGAAACTTATATTTTTTTTATTTTTATTTTTTTTTATTATTATTATTATTATAGAGTATAAAATTATAGTTTATAACAATTATATGTTTCTTAACAACAACATTTATATTGAACATTCTCGCCTGTAGAAAACTCAGTTGCGTCCCTCCCGTTACAAATGCACGGCGTTAGGAGTTAGGAACCGCGTCTGCGCGCCGGCGTGTGCGTGCGCCCCGTGTGTGCGTGCGCCGCTAGTGTGCGTGCGCGCGCGCAGGTAGCGGGAGCGTCTGCGGGAATGGCAGCCTCCATTTTGAAATATGAAAAATGTATTAGAAGTTTCGCTCTTGTTTCATGCGATCTTATTAGACTCAGTTTTACTCGCGTGACGACCGAGAAGCGTTGGAGTGCATGTAATATTTTTTTAATTTGCAATACCTATCAAACAAAATGATTTTACTTTTTTCCAACTTCGAAATCACATATAGAAGCTTTTGGTATATTTTTATCAACTATCTATTTTATATTTAATTACGCAAATATAACGTAAATATTGATGAAATATTGATCAGCTTTTGAAATGATATGAAATAACAAAGACTTTATTCAAAATATAATTATAAAAAATACTTTTTGGACGTCTACAATTACATCTATCTACATCATAGATTATACTTATATGTATACTAGAGATTTACATACTTATCTAGAGTATCTACGTTTAACTAATAACCAAAAATCCTATTAGATAAAATAAATAGCTATTTCATAAAGTAGCTCAATCTAATCAAATACGTTTGGGCGCTACCGAGCCACAAACAGACACACACGTCAAACCTATAACACTCGTTGTTTTTGGGGTTAAAAATGAAATAAACGACCGAGTAGTAAGTAGTCAAATTTATGGACATTTTGGAAGGAATTCGCTCATACGAGCCACGCAACTTAGTAAGACGAACTTAATTATAGGTTTGGATAATTGTTAATTGTCGTCGATCTTTTGTCAACGACTAACAGGGTTGTGATGAATATGTAGCGGTCAATAAACGGCTCATCATATATCAATTTTCTTTTTTTTAGTCAAATTTATAGAGTAATTACTGCTCTATTATAACAGTAAGGTGCAGCTACTATAACTAGTCTTTAGTAAATGGTAAGTATGTACGTATGGAGTCATGCTTTGCTTTTTCACCTCATCCCATCAATGGGCCACAGCGTATTAATAAGCCACACGAAACGCTAGCCATAATTTTGAAGGGACTATTGTGATCGCGTCAGTGCGGCATGGCACTACCTAAGACTAAATAATAGTCATGTTATTGCCATGCCAATTCGATTTAAAAATAGAAAATGATCATTTTTTTAGTTTAACAGAGTAAAAAATTAAAGTACTAAAAACTTTAATTGGGTTAAATTCGATATTATATTTTTTTATTTTCAATTACTTTCAAGTCACGAGTACATATTCCCAGACATAGCCCCGTGTCTTAGGGCTCTGACAGTTGACGTAGCCCCGTAGCAGATCCTTTATCAAGCCCAGAATGGGCCCACTGAGTCACAGTTCAACATTTTGCCATTGAATCCAGTGAAACAACCGTTTGCTCTACGGAAAAACAACGATGCGGAAAATGTGCTTTGAACACCCGCTGAATTTTATTTTTACTTTAATCAATTATAATATAAAGTAATTAAAAAAAATGTGTGTGCTTTAGATCACACAAGTGAAATAAAACTTAATTATTGTTTTGTTATATAAATTTGTAGGTACTATCGTAGTTACAATGACATAACATGTCATATGATATTTATTTTTTAAATACAAAAAAGTTTCACTTAGATCGAATTTTGTATTTGAATGACAACTTCCATTGGCCTCGCCCGATGTGTGATTTTTGTAACGCTCTCGCCAGGTTACTCCCCATGTCAAGCACGCGTAGAGAAGTTTTACTTCAATTTTACTTCAATAACAAACGAGAAACTTATCTCTTTATAACATTAGTACAGATGAAGTCTTCCATCTCTATCGCACTCCCGGGATAGGAGAACGACGAAATAGAATGGCCTCTGCGCACGCGCCTGCTTGTGTCCTCGTTGTCGGTTTGAGGATCATCATCGTCATCTTACTGTCAGTCTCTCCAGGAAGACGTTAGTGCCACACTGCATTCTTGCATGCAGCCCAATTGGGCTGGTACGACCGGGGAGGTACCTCTTGCTTACGCGAGACCGGCGTAAAGTGACAGCTGTGCTGTCGTGGTTCGTGCGGTGTGTAAGTAGCCGGCGGCCCATGGAGGTGGGAAGAGAAAGGAGAGCAGCGCAATATAGCGCCTCTGCGGATGTCTATGGGCGTCGGTAGTTATGAAAATGGCTCCGACTATTCGTTTGCCCCTTTCTACCACAAAAAAAATATGGATTAGAAACTGAAGACTCGCAGTTACTAACGATGGTGTTAAGAGAGGTGCTAGTACTGCTTTCCAGCTGTAGCAGTACGTCTCGCTCACAACCCCGACGTGAAGTGTTAGCTATGCTGTCGCATTTGCTTGCTGCACACCCCGTGGTACACCGGAGGTCGTTGCGCAGGTAAATGTGTGGGAACACGACATGGGACTGAAACTGGATCCTGTTCCTCCTAGAGCTGACGGTCTACCGTATGCTGTGCACCGAAGCGTATGTAGCTGGCTAGAAACCGTGCTTAATACTTTTATTATTGATATTTAAAGATAATCCAATAATATTTGATATTTTAGTTACTCAGAAGTTGGTAATAGTGAGTTAAGCATTTTGTATTTAGTCGAAGTTTTGGCGGATAATTTTTCAGGCTTTTCATATTCATCATTATCAGCCGGAGCACGTCCACTGCTGGCCTTAAGCCTCCTCCTCAGGCCTTAGAGTACCAAAGGTCACGGTTTCGAGCCATCCAGCGGCTCCACGTCGCCTTCACCAAGTTGTCGGTCCACCGGGTTAGAGGCCGGTACTTTATCGTCAAACTAGCTACGACCCGGGGTTTCACCCGCGTAAATTTCGGGATAAAAACTCTTATGTGTTAATCCAAGTTGCCCTCTATGTGTGTGCCAGATTTCATGAAAATCGGTTCAGCAGTTTTTACGTGAAGGAGTAACAAACCAACAAACATACAAACTTTCACTAAAATAGTAGAAATACTGGCTTTAATTTAACTGTCGCCCGTCATTAGTATTGAACGGTTTTTGATGAATGATAATATAATTATTTTTAAACTGTTTGTACAAGTTGAACTGATCTCATTTTTATATTAAACTTCATCTAAAGGTTTACACAAGTTCACGCTAAGAAAAAAACTGAACACGACGGAAAACTAAATGAGAATGCCTGTAACTGGTGTTTGACTCAACTTATATTCGGATCCGGGATAGACAGCGCGTTGTTCTATCCGTATCCGGATCCGTCCGGAACCGGAACAACAAAAAGCGATCGCCGAAATATCGCAAGAAACAAATTACGGAATAAAAGAAAGGGGTGCGCGCGCGGCGGCTGACGTAACTTCCTCTGCGGCCGCGCGGACGCTCAGTGGAGCCCCGGCCGCCGCGCCTCCCGCACGCAACCCCACAACCCCAGACCCGACTCCCAGACCCACCAGACGGCACCAGACAGTCGCCAGATAACCGCGGTGGGGACCTGTGCACGTGTACTACAAGCGGTGAGTAAGCTTTATCTTGTAGTTAGTTAAACGGACAATTTAAACATTTTGAAAAAATATTGAATGTTGTAGTCAGTAAATTCTAAGAATATCTTAAAGATTTTGAAAAAAAATTGATCGTAAACCATTTTAGTTGTGTTAAAATACAAATTTTCTTTTTAGTAGTAGTGTTGATTTTTTTTATAAGAAAAGGTAGAAAATAACCGTTTAAGTATATCTGAAAATTGTTACTTTAATTGTACTTTGTTTTATGTCATAAATAATAACTTGTATTAATAGTTAGAATTTTAGGTCATTTAATATTGGCGTAAATGGAAAATGGAATATTATAAAAGACATTTTATAAATTATATAAAAATCAATATGGGTAAAAAAAAGGTTAGATAAAAAAGTTATTGATAAAATATGGGAACTTATAGATAAGAAATCTTCTAGTCTCTTTTCTTCGAATTATATTTAGAATACTGGCAAAATTTATAATTTATAAGGAAAATAAGCTTTTTCACGTTTAATGATAAACGTTTTTATAAAATTAAGTAGAACTACAATTTTTTGACTATACTAAGTAATAGTAGAAAAATAACAAATAGATAAACTCTATATAATTCTAAAATAATTATATTTTAACAAAAATACAAAGAAAACGATTGCAGCTCCTCGTAATGGTGGCTATGTTGGCGCCAAGACCACGTCACCAACCTAACCTAGGCCAACATAGACGCATCGGAAACATAGGTCAATACACTCGGTCACGGCCGCGCACTTTCACAACGCTTCAATTATTCTTGTTTAGACTACAGGAATTCTAACTTACACTGGCCACACCGCGCCATTGCCAATACGAGATTTTTTAAATTTAGAATTAGAATCGAGTTTTATTTTTTATACGCACTGACAGTGGCAAAAGCGTGTATGAAGAAACGCCATATTGTTAAATAAAAGTTTAACAAATATAACTTGAAATGAAATTATAGTATTTTACCTTTGAAAATGAGAGATCAGTGACCTTTATGCCTGAACAATATAATTTATATAAAATTAATGGATATAAACTATAGCATTATTATGAGCACAATTAATAATTAATTATTTAAATATAAAAAATAGCGGAGTATCAGCAAACCTCAATTACAGAAATTACCGCATGTATCATCCGTAATTGATTGACGAGACGTTCAAATCTGCTTATAATAAATATATACGAATTGACTATAAGCTTGTACAAGTCTATAAATCCAAGTGGTTGCAGAAAAAAAATAAAAACTAAACTTGACTATTTCTCGTTTCGCGCCTGGCAAAAACTTTGACGCGCCAACTAGCGTTAGCGACGTAGGTCAGTGTACGGCGCGAGTTTCCCCGAGCGCCGACGACATTTTCCGAAGCCGGCGTCACTTACTAGTTACAATGAGCGTACACGTAGTGAGTAAGACCATTCAATTTTCTCGCTGAAACACACAGTTATTGTTTTAGCGCTGGTATTTGTTGAATTCCTGTGCATATTTTTATTATCTATACGTTCTTCACACAATCATCTTTGATTTAAGTGTAAACATATAATTGCGATTGTTTTTTATATTTATTGATTTTAAATATAAAATTCCTCACGTACCGACTTAGTGGATATTTTACGTATTTTCCACAAGTCATCCTTGGAACGTCGAGAGCATTTAGGAATTTCCAGAAGAGTACATATGCTTTGGGAAATGGGCGAAAGACCCTCTACAAGATTGTATCGTTTGTCAAATTTCTTGCTTTTCCTCTTGCCTGCCAGGAACAATACCTCTATAGTTATACATTGACCTCTAAAAATTAAACGTCAATTATGAATATAGTTGAAAGGTACTTAATTCCCAAACCAACCGACGTATTGTGCCACCTAAGAACCAATCATCTAAACAAGGTAGAGAACTCTTTAACTTGATACTATCACATTCGACCGATCGTAACCGGACTTGACATAATAATAATTATTACTTATGCTTATTATTAAGCTTCATAAAACCAGTTACGTAAAAGGTGCTATTGCTGGATTGCAACTGAATCCGGCCTGCACAACCGGAGGGAGGGGGGGGTATAGCTCACGTGATACCGCTGTAAAGTAACAGGCATGCTGTCGCGTTTCGTGCGGCTTGAGAGTTTCTGGCGGCCCGTCTCAGGGTGGGAAGGTCAACAACACGTCTGCTCATATAATATGGGCATAAATAAAAAACTGCTGTCGCGTTGATGTTTTTTGATGTAAATGATGTTCTGCAGATGTTGATGGGCGGCCTCAGTTATGAAAAATATATATAAACTAACTACTAAACTAATAACTGCTCGTGTATTCTCTTTTACAATACCAAAAATCAAAAGCCGAGGGTTAGGTA
>LUGF01004616.1:97868-121197 GCA_001625245.1 Calycopis cecrops | reverse complement strand
TACTTATGCTTATTATTAAGCTTCATAAAACCAGTTAAGTAAAAGGTGCTATAGCTGGATTGCAACTGAATCCGGCCTGCACAACCGGAGGGAGGGGGGGGTATAGCTCACGTGATAGCGCTGTAAAGTGACAGACATGCTGTCGCGTTTCGTGCGGCTTGAGAGTTTCCGGCGGCCCGTCTCAGGGTGGGAAGGTCAACAACACGTATGCTCATATAATATGGGCATAAATAAAAAACTGCAGTCGCGTTGATGTTTTTTGATGTAAATGATGTTCTGCAGATGTTGATGGGCGGCCTCAGTTATGAAAAATATATATAAATTAACTATTAAACTAATAACTGTTCGTGTATTTTCTTTTACAATACCAAAAATCAAAAGCCGAGGGTTAGGTATAGGGTTGCCATCCGTATTTTATTATAAAGTATTGTACGTTATGTCAAACATTTGTACTCTTTACTTTATGAGAACAATGAAGTACGCGGAAATACTTTATATTGCACTGTCAAAAATTGATAGGTTTCTTAAAGTGTAGACCGTGCCACCGAAAACCTATGTTTTACATATTAAAATTAAATAGGCTGTAGCACTGATGATCAGCTTGATAATACTTGTGACAAGTGAAATAAAGTAGGTACTACCTACTACTACACTACCTACAATATTTTCCTAATTAGAATTATGTTGTTAGTAAGGATAAAACAAAATAGTACTTTATTTTCTTACCATTTGTAGCCTATGTACTTTATTTGCAAGTGAAAAAGGTGGCAACCCTAGTTAGGTAGGACGTAGGAAGCAAAAGTTTTAACAGAATTTACAAAAATGATGGAAAGCTTTGTTTGGTACGTAGCTATCGGGGGTAGGTAGGTATTAAAAGGCCAAACAAATCTTTACGATAAGAAGAAATATCCTTCTAAATTTATAATATCAGCATGAGATGATGGCACGTTATTCAGGTTTGTCAAATTCTATATTTATACCTCAAATGCACGGACATTTTTTGTGGATGTTTGTATTTAAATTTAGACGGCGCGTCCCACAGTTGTGGAGGTAGTAACAACTTGTAAACACTTTTTGTTACTGTCAAGAGTTTTGTAACGAGATGACATTACAACTGACGCAGTCGTCAGTTCTTTTCTTCTTCGGCTTGATCAATTTTGATGTGAGGTGTTGGTAGGTTTGGTTCTTGGTGCGAAAGACACGGTAGATCTCCATTTAAATTTGTGCAAAATCAAATCGAGATTTTCGAAAGAACCATTTTTATCATTTTTTCCACCTCAGAACGTCACGATTTCACGAACCAAGCAATGTCTCTTTTGAAGTAAAACTTCTATACGCCCGTTTGACATGGGGACTAAGCTGGCGACAGCGTTACAAAAAATCACACATCGGGCAAGGCCAATGGAAGTTGTCATTCAAATTCAAAATTCAAATTCGATTTAAGTGAAACTTTTTTGTATTTAAAAAATTAAATACCATGACATGTTATGTCATTGTAACTACGGTAATGAATTTGTGTATCATTAATTAAGGTTTACTTCAGTTGTGTGTCTAAAGCACACACTTTTTTAATAGTACGTATAGGCGGTCATAGCGGCCATAAACATTCACATATAAATAGGATAAGCCATGGACCATGGGCCACCAGAAACTTAAACACTGCACAAAAGGTGACAGCTGTCATTTTACGCCGGTATCGTGAGAGCGAGAGGTACCTCTGTGGTCGAGCTTGGCCAATTCAGATGTAACACAGTAGTGCACTATTGCTGATTTTACTTCCTTTTCAATGTATCATGTCGAATGTAGTCTGTCGGTGACGACAGCTGTGACGGCTGGCCTCCACCTCGTGCAACTGCTTATATTCGGCGAAACCCTAGGTGGTTGAGAGACGTCTCTCTAGTCCAGTGATTCTCAACCACTGTGCCGCGGCACTTTTGTGTGCCGCCAAATTTTGAAAATATACCTATATTAATGTTAATATTATTAAATTATATCATTAAAAAGAAAAATATTTCAAAAGTTATTATTGTAGTATTTCGTATATTTAAAATTTTTGTCATAAACTATTTATGCAGTGTGTTGTAGTAAGTAAATAATTTTTATCTTTTTCTTTGTGTGCCGCCAAATTTTGAAATCGTTAAATATGTGCTGCAACAAAAAAAAGGTTGAGAATCACTGCTCTAGTCTCTGCGTTGTATACGGGCGAGAAACGAGCAGTCGACCCATTTTCATGACTACCGACGCTCATAGACATCCGCGCAGAGGCTATACAGATGCGCTGCCTTCCTTTCTCCTCCCACCTCCATGTTCTACTTCTACTTATACCTCCACCACAAACCTCTCCTCCTCCACAAATTTGAAGAGGAACAACTTTCTCGTTTACAATTTTTAAATAAAAAAACATTTTCTTAGCGAAAACGATAAAAAACCAATTTTTAGACGCATCAGCGCCACCTACTTTTTGTATTTCAAGTCTTACGAAGTCACTTCAATGACATAAAATGTAGTTCACAATGTCCTCTACATTTTTTTTCAAATAAACTTTTCCCTAAAACTCATAGATTCGACGAAAAACGCAATTCAAAATTTATTTTTGAATTTTCTCAAAATCAGCAACAGATGAGACTTCGCCAATCTCCCATTCTGCTATTTACATGCCCCTCTAACGATATATCAAGTCAAATTTGCTCGTGTAATTTGTTCCCCAACTCATTTTTTTTATTACAGATTGACTGTACTATTACTTTAATTGTGTGGTCTAAAGCACACACTTTTTTATGCTACCTACACACGTTAACATTATGTATAAAAACGTTTTCAGATTGCCTTTCTTCACGCAATCACCTCCGACTGGCCAACTGGCTACTGGCTTAATTCAGCTGCAGTATAGGTACTATGTAGTAATGTCATCACGCCATAAAAACACACTTTTACAATCAATCGATATTCATCGCTAGAAACATATTTTGATATGATATTCCACGCTGGCAAAACATAAAGTACAACGTGCCGTAGCATAAAAAAATAGGGCCGCAAAAAAGTTGGTCAGCTGATTAGCAATTACGAATTAATATTTAATGCATAATATTATTGTGTCGTCAAACACCGCTACGGTAACTGTTTTTTGTAACAAATTAACGAATAAGACAGCTGTACACGCGCCCTTAACGCGAAGGGCAGCCAGGCGTGCGGGTTATAGGCCGTAGGGCCGGGTCTAGGGAAAGGGACTACCTGAGGTCAAGTGACCGACAGACAGGTTTTTTTGTTAGTAGGGATGCACCTGTTATCCGATGTCGATAATTAGTAACTAATCTAATTTCTAATCTAACGATCTTCGTCGTGTAAGTGTATACTTCATAAAAGATATACTAAGACGGTTACTTCGAAATGTTCAGTGTTGAAAACTAGTTTTTTTTCAGAAGGATCCCCGTCAGAAGTGTCCCAAATTTATTAATTAGGAGCAGCCACTCTGAGAATACAGTATTTGTGAGAATACCTAGCTTCGCTATGATAATCACACAATCACGGTCCCAAATTATACAATCCAAAAAATTGTTTTTATTATGTAAAAAATTATATTGGTGTATGCAATAAAGATTTATTCATACATTATTATATAAATCTGTCTTTGGTTGATTATTATGATTATTAAGATGAATCTTACTAAAGACTAAAGGCCAATCTTCACATCGTTAGGGTGTAGAGGCGGATGCACAGCCAACTCCCACACTGTTTTAATTTTCATAGTTATTGAGTTTGAACAAGTTTACAAAATGTTGACGTAGCTAATGTTTATAAAAAAGTTAAATAAATACTTATTATCCTTTCGCAATTTATAGATTATTATTAATATTTATTTAAGTATAGAAATTTTGACTTTCATTTCGATATAAAATATAATTAGATTTATGTACTAAGTTAAACCAGGTTTTATTTTCATATAAAATGTAATAAATATAATCAATAAACATCTATCTATACCTTGTATACAATTAACATCTATCTATACAAAGATTGATAGTTGATATAACTAAAATAAAATCTAAATCTTCGTTTTTCCTGATGATTCTAAACTCTTAGTACTATTACTTTTATTTTTATAGTTGTTTTTGTAGTTTTAATTTTAATATTCATATGAAAACAATGAAAACTTTTTAAAGAAACGAACATATAATTTTTTATTTAATAATTGAAATTATAATCTTCACAAATAACGGTGTCAAGTCCTGATCGATATTTCGAAAGGGCACGTCACTAGCTGGGCGTCACTTAGCGGCCGGTTTGACATGTCAGTGCCAAGGCCTAATAAAATTGTAACACCTTCATCATCAGCTAACCACCAGTCACCATGCACCTGATCGTGTAACATCTAGGATGTATACACAAAGCACCACAAATTAGTACACTTGTTGATTGTGTTCCGCAAAACCTTCAGGATGTGAGGGAAAACTAGGTATACACGAACAACCTATTCTAGCATTAAATTTAAAAAAGAAAAACCTAAAGTTTTAAATATATTTGAATGTACGTATCCAATGTCACTCGTGTTACCAAGACGAAGCTATGATCAGGTCATAAGTTAAACTTAGTGAAGCCGTTGCAGCTGTAGGAGAGAACATAGAGACCAGACGGCAAACAGTATACATACTTCATATAATTTCAGTTTCGATATAAGCTCTGTATAAAATATGTCAACTTACCTCGACTCCAGTTATTTACATAAAGGTCCTCTTTTGTCAAATAATTGTTAAAAAATAGTTTTACCTGCGACCTGCGTCGAGAACCTGATTCCTAACGTTTTTAGCGTCGTTTCGTCAACCGCCTTCCCCATCGTGTTCAGTGAGATATGTTAAACTGTGTACATGTAGCCCGCACATACAGAACATGTAAAACACCTCCCCCCGTCACAAAAAACCCATAAACACACCATTGTTATGGCTCGTCACTAAACACATGGCGGATGCAGATGCGCCCCGCGCGACGCTTGTACCCATAAAAGTATTTAGGCGAGGATATCTACCCATCCCCCCTATCAATAATTTAGGTTATTCAATAATCTATATGTGCCTACATAGTCCTTATCACTACATAGTATAAAACAAAGTCGCTTTCCGCCTGTGTGTCTGTATGCACATCTTTAAAATTACGCAACAGATTTTGATGGGTTTTTTTAATAGATAGAGCGATTCAAGAGGAAGGTTTATATGTATAATAACTCAATTTTAGAAGTCCGAAATCCATGCGGGCGAAGCTGAGGGCGGAAGCCAGTAATATTATAAATGTGAAAATTGTATACAGTATGTCTGTTATTCTGTCAAGCAAAAACTAGCACGAATTTGGATGAAATTGGGCACAGATATGAACGTCTCTGTGCTAGTGAAACAGCTAGCAGCTCTGTAAGTGTATAAAAAAGAATATCCGTGCCATTAATTTGTGGCTAAGCCTATCCTTTGAACGCTTGTGCTGTGGTCCAAGAATTGTCGCTGTAGAGGGAGCTAGTAGTTTGTGATGAACCCGTGGGTCAGGACATTTAGGGATCATATTAAAAGGCAATAGAGATCCGCAACCTTTATATTAAAATACGTAAAATAGACAATCATACACGCAAAGTTACAACGTTACATTGTTATGAAATTAGCTGCGATTCCGCGCGTGCTCCTGCATTTTCTTGAAGTGAAAACCTTCATAGCGGCGTTAGGCAAGGGAATATGTTATGAGTTTGTGTCAGCAAATATAGGTACTAGCAAAGGAAATATATATATGTAGCTATCTATAGAGGTAGCAAACTAAAGTGGAGCTATAGCATAGCTACAATTTCCTGTGCTTAGTGTAGCATTTTATGATAATTTTAAGATTTTTTCTTTTTACGGTGATTCGCCTGTTTGGCCTGATTCTGTTTTTGTTGCCAGTGCTCTATCTCCTAACAATTCAGAGTTCAGAGACATAAACTAACATGGACTTTATATAAATGGAAATACAACATCAAGAATATTGTAATTCTATTTAATTCAGCTAAGCTTTTATAGCTTAGCCAAATAAACTAAGGTAAAAATACTATAGCTATATGACTACAGTAAATTACCTACGTAAAACTCGTATAAAATAATAATTTTAAGCTCAATTACTGTTCTAACGTTCTGTTGTAAAATCCTCAACAGAAGAATCACATTTAAAATGTAATTCTTCACAGTTCACAGTTCGCAAGACTAAAATCAATCGCCAAACTCCAGTGCCCCGAGAGGCGGCCCTCCCTAATCCATTGGACCGTAACCCGTCTACCTTGACGAAGGACGTTCGCTTTTGTATATCTACACTGTAACACTGTAGTCATCTCCCTTTTATATAATTAAACAGTTGTGCCCTAATTTTCACTATGCCTTTAAATACGATCATATTGCGCGCAATATTTTTCGGATTTTCTATGTTTATGTATGCCAAATTCGAAATGCTACTACGTTAAAATCTAAAACATGGTGATATTTTTACCATTACAATATACTTATTTAGTTAACCTTTGTCCGCTATAAAAGTGTAGTGTCTGTAATCTTTTAGCATCTAACCTATATGATGAAAGCTAAGGATGTAAGTAAGTAGGGCGTATAGAAACTGAGATTCTATAAATTTATTTTTTGCATTTTATTAGAGTGCTGTGTTAACATATCTGTAAAAAGCATCCAAATACACTAGGATGTTACACTGTAGATAGTATTTTATTAGAAGGCACTTTAGCTTTAATCGAGGGTAGAAAATAATGAGTAAGTAATAGACTACAGTGAGTAATAGAGTAGTAGATAATCGGTTGAGTGTCTGTCACATTAGTAAGAGTAGATGGACATACCACTTGCTTAAACATTAATTTTTGAAGCAAAACTTCCACACGCGCGTTTGATATGGGAAGTATGCTAACGAGAGTTACAAATATCACACATCGGGCGACGCCAATGGAAGTTGTCATTCAATTTCAAAATTCAAATTCGATCTAAGTGAAACTTTTTTGTGTTTAAGAAATAAATATCATTGACATGTTATGTCATTGTAACTACGGTAATGAATTTGTGTATTATATAAAATAATGAAGTTTTACTTCAGTTGTGTGGTCTAAAGCTTTTTTAGAGTTTACAATCTTTTTATTGATGACCTGAAGAAAAAGCTCATCAATATATCATCGTTAATATGGTACCATGTCTACGTGGTATTATCGAACGCTATCGCTACGAAAAAAAAACTTTGTTACGAATGGGGTAAATGCGAAGGCTTATTTAATTGGCCACGACGTCAAAGCCCAGCGTCTACGCACATCAATTGATGCATTTAAATAGTTGCACGTAAAGCCCGTAAATATAATACGTATATTGTGAGGATAACTAGTGTAATCGACCTATTTATTGTCCGATACGAGTCCTCGCCACTTTTTGTACTGCTCCGTTTAAATATAGAGCAGCCACCATTAATTGGATATTAAAATGCAACATTGTACTTTAGTATCAATTTCCAACTGTAAAACATGTGTTTAATTTAATTAATGATTTTCAAGAAGCGTGTACGATTGTTGTTGATCAGTCTGATTGCTGGATGTAAATTGTAATGCAGAGTTTTAATGTTTTTTGTATTAACGACGTTGTCACTTGTCAAATTTATAGTTGACGTCTCGTAACGAGTTATGTCATTTGTCAATGTCAGATCTATTATTTTTTATTTCGATTATGATTGAGTAGGTTACATTTCTTTCATAGTTCTTGCAATATTGAAGATAGAGGTTGAATTTGTTTAGTTTTGGTGTTTACTCCCTAAGAATAGATTTATGGTAAAAGTATGCGTAAATTGTGTGAAACAGTAACTGGTCGAACGTAACACTAGCTTAATTTATCGCGAAAACGACCCTCTCTTCTGTTTTTTTTTAAGAATGATGTTCTTGTCTTAAGAGCTAAAATCTAATTGCCTGGAGGAGCTAATAAACAAAGTTTTTTACGTCAACATTTTATTGGAAATTTGTTGAATATAGTTGTAGATGGTCAATTTAAGGTTGCGTATGTTTAGTATTTTCGACTCGATTCCCCTAATTCGGGGTGCAATTAACACCGCGGTGTCATGTTCCAGCGGATGTTGCCAGACGCCATTTTGAGTCCTGTCATATTTCCTGTCAATTAGAAACGTTTTAGAGTCTCCTCTTGTGTTGCACTTCGTTAGCAAGAGGGAAGGTTCGTTATATAATTCCACAGAGCAAATACGTCACTAAATTCGAAAGAATGCTTGGTTTGACTAAGAAAGCGGTTTGGGTTCTGAGATTTTGTTTTATAGAGCGATATAAAAGAAAAATAGACGAAATCCTCATATTATCACTTATGTCACTGTCCATCTGTGAAGAAATTCTAAAGGGACCGGTGATTTCTGATTTCTAAGTCACCGGTCCCTTGTATTTATTTGGGTCCCTGTACAATATTATCACACACTAATACCATACATGAGATAGATGAAGCAAAAAAGACTGCAGACTTGAACTTTACCGGGTTTTTTTTATTTTATAGGAAGCAAAAGTATCTTCTGATTTCTACAAAAATAAAGAAAACGCATTAATCGGGCCTAAAAACAGCGCGAAATGCAACAGCATTGATTTTAGTAAGAGGTAGTGCCCCGCTATAACTAAGCGGCCACGACAGCCGTGCCGTCTCGTTTCATGCGGTGTGTAGGTATTAGGTTTGCACGCGGTGTGTAGGTACATAGTAGGTATTAGTTATCAAATCAAAACGATTTTTCCTGACTTTAATGCTTTAATGTTTTAATGCTGACTCTACGTTATGTAAGTCTTAAAGACACGAAAAAAACCTTTGGCACTGAAGTAAAGATATTCCTTCATGTCTTACTTTTTTCAAGAGCGTTATATGAAAGTATTCTTATAATAATAGCCCTTGTACGAATTTTCTGTCGAGGCATTTTTTAACTTCTCTAAAATTGTATGACACAATTTACATCGCATATAGTACTCGGTGGTTATACCAATCTCTCAAATGGAAAACCAAATTCCTTTAATTATGGACTAAAGATAAAGATGGGTTAAAAACGGGTTTCTGGACTATCATTTCATTGAAAACAACCTGTGAGTAATAGCAGATACATTACGTTCACATTTTTCTCCCCGCGTCGTGGGTAATTAAGACCCTCCACTCTGATATGCAGCCATGCGTATATGGCAACACTGGAAATTATTTTATCGTTCGAATGTTGGTATCAAAAAAGTCGATTAATAATTCAAATGGGATACAGGCTGGATGGTTATGCAAATGGCGTACGAACAATTGCTTTGACAAGATGGCGGCTTATGTAATGATACGAATTCCGCTACCGATGGGAAAAAATAACAATGACGTGGGAGGTTAACCATACCACATGAATTGTTAATTGTTATTTCATAGAAAGTGCCATAAAAGTGCTCGCGTGGCTGACTGCTTGTTCAAAAGATATGTTAAGCTAAGCAACGCCCGGTGAGAACAAAGTTGTGATGGGTTATCACTTTTGTGATATTTTCCCAGTTTCACTTTAAATTCTTCACAATATTCCTATACTCTTTTGGATCCAGCAATTACTTAATTGCCAAACTAATGTTTAACTCTACGAGCCATTTCACCGAGAAACCGCACAGAACGCGAAAGCGTAGTCATTACTTTACGTTATAAGAGAGGGTTGTCAGGCCGTGCTGGCCCGATAAAGTGATGGCACTACCTTCTGGACAGCTTGACCAGCTCTGATGGTAATTTGACCACTTATATTTTAAAGTCCGACGCACCTGTAACAGTTCACTATTGAGAGGGTAGATCTCGTGGTTTACCCAGAAGTAGGGCCTGTAAGGGCCGACGTTGTTTATCTTATCACTGTACATGCAATTGCTAACGCTACAGACGATTCATTTGCGTCTTTTTTTTTAATGCAAAGCGAGAGTACTTCCGAGGCACTGGTACGCCTCCTAGTTCAAAGAAAAATAAAAAAAATTGAAAATGATAATATTTATTATATTTAGCATAAATCCACCAGTATTTATTTACATTTTTTTTTACTTACACTGCAGTATTTATCATAGAAAAACATATCCACGATAAATGTATCTAACGTCAAAATCAAATTGCATGACGTTGACAGCTGCATGATCTGTCAATGTCAACGTCAATTCGTACGTCTGCCGTCTACCTCGAAAGGAGTTCTGACTGACGTGCATTTATTTTCCGCGCGCAAGATATATTGCCCAGATCTATTAAGCACTTAAATGCCAAGCACGAGCCCTACATAAAGGTCAGATAACGGGCCGCTACACTTCATTAACCACTATTTTTATCCACTATCAAACTCGTCCTAGACAAGTTGTATTAACCGTTAACGCCTGTCTCTAAGCTTGATACGGTTTTTACTTCACTAGAGCTGGTAACCTTAGCTAGATAACCAACCTCGCGGTCTAGTGGTAAGCAAGTTAAGTAGTTGACGTCCTGAGTTCAAGTCGAGTGTTCTATTCGATTTCTCATGAGTCATAAGGGTTGAACCGGCGTTGGCGGGGCCACGCCTCCGTGCCTCGGAGAAAAAGATGTCAGGACTTTTCTCTGGGATTATTCTACCCCGCCTACGCATACAGCCTTTGTCAGACTGCCGTCCTACCAGAATGAGGGAACGAGGGAATAGTTGGTGCACTTGTTTTGACTTACATACATGCTCTGTATGTGTTGTGATTTGTAATTTTAGCTATAGTATAGACTCTATAGAGATAGCCGTGTTACCCGGTCTCAGCATTTCTAATAGAAGTATTTCTATGTTTTAGTACTGACAACTACGCGTTGAAAAATTTATTCTTTCTATTTTTACATTTATAGGATAAAGTGCAGTGGTGGTCCCAGATGTTACTTCATCTAATTAATACCAATTAAGGGAAGACCAAGTCCTTGTCTTCGTAACCATTATTCTTTAATTGAAGTGAAAGTACCTACATAAAATTTCTAGGAGTTTTAAGAAACAGTGCCCAGAGATAAGACAGCCACCAAAATATAGAATGTCCGAATGTCCGTCCGTTCGTCCGTCTCTTGCTGTTGGACCTCCGTAGTTGAAACTTTGTAGTTGGATGTATTCTGTAAACAGCTATTTTAATTTTAAACTAAATAAATAAATTAAAAAATAAAGAGGGGGGGAGGCACTACATACATATAACTGAATATTTTTTTTCTTCATCCAACCTGTATGTGAGGGGTGTCTATGAAAAGGTCTTCAAAAATGAGAAATCTAAAAAATATATTATATAGCTACTTTACCTAGATCTCAATGAAAACTTTCAACGAAAATTAGTTTGATCGATATATCATTATTAGTTTTTGAAAAATATTATAGATTCTAAAAAACGCAAAATATAACTTTGTCGTTCATACACACGCTATGAAAAACCAAGTTATTTTATTTTCTTGTAAAAAATGTCGCAGAAAGTCCTTTTCCGTACCAACGAAAGGTATTTAAAGCATACCTTTCGTTAGTAGGGAATCCCCGGTGTACGAGTCCGACTCGCACTTAGCCGGTTTTTGTTACATTAGTATGGACGAATAAAACAACGTATGTCTTTCTGATGGGCGAATTTTTAGTTCAAGGCATGTTAGCAGGTGACCGTTGTTCTTTCTTTCGTTCATAGATACCTACAGTACAAATGTAGAGTCCGTTAAAAATGAAAAATATTGAAACAGATTCAAAATATACGCCCGTACCGTAGAGCGAAAAACCAAGCCAAAAACGAAATCGAAATAAAGAAGTTTGAGTAATTGGTTGTTCGGGCGGGCCGCTAATACGAGTAGCCGCCGAGATTCCACACGAAACCCCTTACTTTCATCCCACCGACGAAACATACCAGCCACGTCTGCTGCAGCATTCCACGGCACTTGTCAAAAAGCAAATAGTCTATACAAAGACATCGGGGTTAAAAAATAGGAGAAACAAAACGGGAACGGGACTGGAATAAGAATGAGCCCCACAGTGCGTCCCACATACAATACGCGCCGCGGGTCGGTGCCGCACTTAGTTTACATAATATAATAGCAATGTATAAACAAAGTTTTCAAACTTGAAAACGTCATATTATTTCGTAAAAATGCGGATAAAAGTTGTCGAAGCTTAAAAAAGCTGTCAGCCATAGTTCAGTTGAGTTAACGCTTCGCGCCGATGCGCGCGCGCCGTCGCCATTGGCTGCCGATGAGGCGGCGCGGGAGCGGGACGGATGCACTTTCTCTGAGCGCCAGAGCGGGACGGCGATGCTGCACGGATGCGAGGGTCCCCGAGCGTTGACTCCTTTCAAGGCCATGGACAAGTTATTTTTTATAGTGTATCATTGTAATGGTCGTTTTAAAGTGCCGAAGTGAAATGACCTTGGGTACTTTCTTTCGAGGTCACATCAGCAGACGGCCAGGTAATTAGTTTATAATCCAATAAGAACCTCGTTGTCTAATAAGACTTGTGCGTGAACTGTGAAGCTGTGATTATCTTTTTTATTAGACGGTTGTGTGTCTGGAGTGTCTCAAATTATTGAGCGTGTTCAAGCCATCTGTAGTAAGTACGTACAATCTTTGCCGATAGTAGCTTAAAGTTTGCAGATATTTTAAAGTTGTGAGAGTGAATTTACAAATTTTAACATGTCATTGAATTGGTACTTGTTGCCAGAACTATATAAAAAATAGGTCAAGAGCGGATCGGACTCGCGCACGAAGGGTTCTGTACTTGTTGTCTAAAAAACGCTAAAACCACTCACTCTGTTGTATGGGAGCCCTGTTTAAAATATTTATTTTATTGTTTTAGTATTTGTTATCTAAGGGGACACATCCATGAAGCTTTATTTTCACTTACTCAATAGTTTTATTAAAATCTAATGCTCTATTCATAATGGACCAAAATGTGAGTAAATTTTTTGTGTTATTTTAATTTTATAATTTATTATTAAAGCGAATATATAAATTATTAAATATTATACGGTAACAAGTAGACACTTGCTCGAGCTACTTGTCGTTATTAATATCAAGCAAAAAAAAAGAAATATATAAAGTCACGTTTGTGGACCCCCCTTATATTTATTTCATTCTAGATAATAGTACTTGTTGTTATAACGCGAGCGGTAACAGAAACGCACCATTGCATCTGTGTAAATTTAATCTGTCTAACTTTTTGAAATGAAATAAAATTTGTTTATTCAGTCTTAAAACTTAATCTACTGCATAGCCTCACAAAACTGCCTACCTACTGCCTACTTATTTATAAAATTAAAGTACTTTATAAACATTATTATTAAAATATATTAGCGTTCTGCACTTCTCTTCACGTAAAATATAAGTTTGCCTTCATACTCCGTCCGCCCAATTTTCGTGAAAATGTTCCTAAAGTTTTCGCTTCACGTATTAATACATAGATGTACTTCTAGTATATAAAATATTATATTTAACTATTCAGTAAATATTATTTAAGCTCACGCGTAAACTTAATTTTATTATCCTGATTCCTGATGTCCGCAGGCAGTTTTAAGCAAGTACTGAATGCGATTTTTGAGCGTTCTGTCTCCATAGTAGTAGCCTACTTTAGGCACTTTATATTTACCTGACATTTATATTTACCTGACATCGATCTCGTGGAATATTTATTGTGTACTGTCACGGTGAGGTTCGTGAGATAGAGCCTGGTGACTGACGGACGGACGGCCAACGAGGTCTTATTAATAGGGTCCCGTTTTACCCCTTGGGTGGGTACGGAACGCTAAAAAGCACTATCCTCTTAATTAATTTCCTTAATCGTACAGATTCTGTGATTCAAACTGGTTGGTTTAGCTTTTCAAAACTTAAAACCAAAAATAAAACACCAAAATTAGAGTGAGGGTTTTTAAGCTGGCGCATATCAACGACCCAATATCTTGAGGTCACTGGGGTTTGTGCACTTTGATAATAATTATTTCTTAATGTGCATGTCGATAAATACTGTAGAGGGACCACAGCTATCTGAAAATATTACATAATATTATGTTAATTAATTATCGAATTTAGTAAGAGGTAGTGCCACACTGCATGTTTGCGTGCAGCCGAATTGGGCCGGCACGACTGGGGAGGGAGGGGACCTCTCACAAGACCGGCGTAAATTAACAGCCGTGCTGTTGCGTTTCCTGCGGTGTGTAAGTAGCCGGTGGCCCATGGAGGTGGGAGGAGAAAGGAGTGCCGCGCATCTGTATAACATCTATGCGGTTGTCTATGGGCGTCGTTAGTCATGAAAATGGCTCCGACTGCTCGTTTGCCCCTTTATACCATATAAAAAAATCGAACATCCAGAAAAACCACATCTTATACTATACTAGATTTTACCCGCGGCATCGTTCGCTCTCTATTATTTTTTAATAAAATGTCCTTTCTAATATCTCTAAGAATATGTATACGAAGTTTCGTGATGATCCTGGCTGCAAGCGTGACAAACAAACTAACATTCACATTCAGTAATATTAGTACGGATTAATAGCGTAAGCTGATTTTTGTCCTCATTTTTTTTTTTTCGATGGGAAATGCATTTATGCGCTGCCACCGGACGGGGGGTGAGGTCCAGTGGATTGGTTTGGGACTCCCGGACAAACCGAATACCCACTAAAACCCGCGGGTGCCATCGGTCGCCTATACTGAGGTGCCCCGGATCTGTCAGCAACAGGGCACCGATTTTTGTCCTCATGATTAGGGAACGACATCCTGCGCATTCAAACTGGTTTTGGTCTCAATTACGCTCTGGCGTAAATGTAGACATCGACAATCGACAGACAACTGAACTAACGATAACCAAACGGAGATTACGGTAGAGCAGTTTTTCCCAAAGTGGGCGATAACGCCCCCTTGTGGGGACTAGATGCTCAGAGGGGGGCGGTAAGGGGCCAGAAACGACATAATTGTCTTTGAATATCAAGGTGTATTAACTAATTAGGGAGCGATACGAAGTAACTGATTTTCAAAGTGGACGTTGACGAAAAAGTTTGGGAACCTATGCGGTAGATGCTCCGCTTTTTGCAATGTAGCCGTTCTAGTGACGTCATTCACCGCTACATTAGAGGGCTTTGTGACGGCGCCGCTTTCTTGCTTCCTAGGAAACCCTTGATCCTTAGATACTTGAACAGTATCCCACACTTGATTCTTTAATTATTTGTGTTTAGGCCACCTATCACACACACAGTGTATCTGTACTTGCTCTGTGGTACATGTACTTGTAACCTACGCACTGGAGCTGGTTTTAAAACCTATATCTACGTTATAGACGTATTTATTTATTTATATATATTATTTATTTATTTATTATGTATAGGGCCCGGTAGCTTCAAGTGGTATCCAATTCGTGGCTGGCCAAGATAATAATAGCAAAACCTATTAATCTTAATAATCCGGGTTGCCTCCTCCCAGACTAGCTGGGAAAGAAGGGGGGGTCTGCACCCCCATCGACCACAAATTACAGAGGCTCGAGCTATCTTAGGGCACTCGCCTCTCATACAGTAGACGCTGCACTGGGCCTTCAGCCTGTTAGCGTAGAGTCTACCTAAAAAAAAAAAAAACAATTCGAACATTTTCATTTTTGCGGGTCTTTTGTCACGGATTTGCGAAAATCTATAGGTACATATAATAAAAAATAGTAAAATTCGTACTGTACTTCTGTACATTGAATATATTCACGAAAAACGAATTGGGGCGATGTTAAAATAGTTTTAGAACACTTTTCAATCTGTTTGTCCGTTTGTCTTTGTCCGGGCTAATCTCCGAAACTACCGGACGGATTCGAATGAAACTTGTGGTGTATAGATAGTAGATACTGGTCAACATCAAAAACACATTTTACTGCGGTAAAATCGCTAATTACTACGGGAAATCGGAATTTCAGCACACTACCAGCAAACAATAACAAATCACTTGTGTATCCTCCACTCAATCATAGTAAAATAAGAATAGTAGTACGTATAGTAGGTACTGTGACGCAATCCTACTTATGCAGTATTTGCTACGTAGTCTTATTAACCTACAGAAGAGCCCGAGGCGTGGGAGATGACTCCAGCTGGTTGTCTAGTTCCAACTGTTCAGATGTTGTCATCTTCATCAGAACACTCCCGCTGCTGGACCTCAGAGAGCGCCGTAGATGTTACGTCATCAATTATTTTAATGATACGGATATTTGCGGACGGCTCGTTTGTTCCCTTATACCAGGGGTTCCCAACCTTTTCTTGGTGAGGGACCAGTTTATATCATTCTATAGGGACCACAACGGAGGTATAATAAAAATAACTTTTGCCTCACTCACGGCGCTAAATTTAAAATCATTCGCGGATTTTGGCTTCTGCGGACCACTGGTTGGGAACCACTGCCTATGTATACAAAAGTATATTCAACTTTTTACCTGTCTGCTACGAAGCTCAAAAGCAGGGCTATTACTTACAATATTTTCAAATATACACGAGTGAAGCTTTCGGGTGCAGGTTGTTACCTATCTAGAGATCTAATCTAATGACCTTATGCACACGCATGGGCTTCTTTCCCCTCATAAGGGCCAGCGGAAACTCACAAATTGCACAAAACGAGTTTGTCTGTCCGATATGAAAACCTTGACCTTGCCCAACAGGGCCGTACGCGACGCCGCGGTGCGCGGTGTCGCGCGACGGCGCCGCACGTGTGAGGGGGGTCTTATCTGCTACGCGGCGGCCCGCATCCGCAGACGATGTGCGGATGTACGTGAGTGTAACGCAGGTATTTTTTACGCGAATTATATGCTCGTAAATTCAAACCATTTTATATACCTACGAGCTGCGCCCCGCGGTTTCACCCGCGCAAATTTCGATCCCGTGGAAAATAGAAAATTATTCCATAGGAACATTCTTTCGGGATAAAAACTATCCTGTGTTAATCCAAGTTACTCTCTATAAGTGTGCCAAATTTTATGAAAATCGGTTCAGTAGTTTTTGCGCGAAGGAGTAACAAGCAAACAAACATACAAACTTTCGCATTTAAAATATTAGTAGGATATAATGTCTATACCTATATATAGCTTTTCCCACGTTTCCTGTGCCCTATTTTCACCTTCTCCCTGTTCGGGCCACCGAAAACTCATACACTAACTAACCACGACATTGTTGTCGACTTCTTGCGCGATCTTCAATAGCTCGTACTAAATACTTAACTCGATTTTTGTCATTACAATAACCATTAAAAGAGAAAATATTGTTTTGCTTGTTTGTATTGAATTGTTTCTAGGCAAAATTGAACCGGTTTTTCACCATCCTTTCGCTAACATTTTCTGTTAGTGAGATATGTTACCTTCTAAAAAGAAAGTAACGCATATTTCTTAACTTATTCAACAACTCTTGAAAAATTTTACCAGGTGGGTACTATATCGCCTACTTATATCTAAATCAGTAGTGTTTTGTAAAATGTAGTTTTACAAAAAGGCATTCAATATTCCCATGTATAATAACAGCAGGATACCTAAAACTTTTAATATATGCTTCTTACTTTTCTCGCAAAAATTACTGAACGAATTCAGTTCAATTTCGCACAGATGAAGAATACAATCTGAAATAAAAAACACTTTCCATCCCAAAAAATGAATGTGAAGGATCCCAACGGCTTCACTTTACACCAGCGCAGCTAACAAGAATGTTCGGAGTGCATTCGATCCCGTATCCGATGGAATTCAACGGCCAACGATATTTTAAACAGACCCTATCACCTTTCTCCCGCGCCGCCGACGGGGACGGGATAGTCGACCTTATCCCGGCGGGATAAGGCGGACGGGATCGCATTGCATGTTGTACGCAGGCGTGGGCGCGCCCACGTGAAATGCTATTATGATTCAGTATGGGAACGGGCTCGTGTCAGCGTTTTGAAACGAGTTTAAACGTTCGTTTGATTCATGTGTCCCTGGTAGGTAGGAGGCGGTGACTCTTCCTTTTTTACAGTATATGGGGGAGGGGGGAGCGGGCAGACGAGAAGTCCGATCCCTACGATGACTACGGACGCCCAGGAGCATAGAGGTTGCCCTCCTTCCTTCATGGGCCACGGGAAACGCACGCCGCATGAAACGCGACTCAGTTTACGCCGGTATCGAGCTAGTTACCTCCCCGGTCGCGCCGGCTCCATTCGGCTGCAATACCTGATGAGCCGTATAACCAGAGGAGCAGACGTGTTGCCCACCTTCACCCCATAAGCCACCACTCTCATAAATCCATACAACTGCACAGCCATCCTTTCCCGCCAGAGTCTCCCCGCTTGTGGCTACACAACTGGACCTCAAAACTGGTAGTAGACATACAGACACACTTTCTTTTTTCCCTTCTTTCTAAATTACTGTTAATTTAAATTTTAAACAACAGCACCTGAGGCTTAGAAATGGTAACGCAAAAAAGTTAGAAACAACACCAACTAGTAAGAGGTAGTGCCACACTGCATGCTTGCATGCAGCCGAATTGGGCGGGCAGGACCGGGGAGGTACTTCTCGCTTACACGAAACCGGAGTAGTGACAGCTGTGCTACAGTTTCGTGCGGTGTGTAAGTAGCAGGTGGCCCATGGAGTTGGGAGGAGAAAGGAGGGCAGCGCATCTGTATAACTTCTTTGCGGATGTCTATGGGCGTCGGTAGTCATGAAAATGTCTCCGACTGCTCGTTTGCACTGGTGTTGACATTTAAACGGGTAACAGTGACGTGCTTCCTAATTGCTAGCATCGTCATAATGTTATATGTTCACTGATGCGCATACACCTTTCTCAACGCCAATACGTAACGTACGTAATCTCCCGATACTCACACATCTGTCCGAATAGTTAGTTAGTATTAATCTACAACCGTGCACGAAGAGCACGTTAAGCCGTCGGTCCTGCACCTGATTTCTCCCCGGTCGTGTCGGACTGCCGTCCCACCGGAATATGAGAATAAGGGAACAGAGTCGTGCACTTGTGCACTATAATGTCCTGCGCAGATGGCTCGTCTCTAAAGAGGGCCGCCGTAGCCAAAATCGGCTAGGACGATATTATTATTAATCTACATGGTCCCTATAGTACCTACCTAAGCATACGTAGTTTTCCATTTGAATGTTGGCACAAAAACAAAACCTAACAAGCAAGTTCTAAGAATTGGTCCAACCGTGATCCCCCACAGCTCTGTGCGCTATTACTTGCACTTAATATAAAGTATCCGCCATAACTCGTTCAGAACGACGCCCTCTAGCGCTCTTTATGTTAAACTGTATTTGCACATAATGCGAGTCGCATCGTTCTTTTTTTTACAAAGGGACTAAGTTATAATGGCTTTACAAATATTTTTCAAGTAAAACTTCTTTACGCGCGCTTGACTTATAAGCTGGCGAGAGTGTTACAAAAATGTGTTGATCGGGCGAAGCCGGTAACGTAACGTAACTTCCGTTCCGTCATTCAAATTGTGATATTTAATTGTTTTTATTTGTATTTAAAGAATAAATATTGTATTGACATGTTATGTCATTGTAACTATGGTAATGAATTTATGTATTTAATCAATAATTAAGTTTTACTTCAGTTGTGTGGTCTAAAGCACACACATTATTTTTTTGTGAAGTTTCCTTTATAACAAAGGAAATAGTAAGAGGTAGTGTTTTGCAGCTGAATTGGATCGCCACGTCCGGGGAGGTACATCTCGTAACACAACACCGGTGTGAAGGGATGACTACGTTGTTTTGAACGTGAAGTTTGTGTACGTCTGATGGCCCCGTAAGGCATCGGTTGTCTGCAGAAATCCCCGACTACTCGTTAGCCCCTTTATACCGACTATAAAGTAATAATTGATATAAAGAATACGTGTAGCTCAACTCCTACGTCTAATCAACATGATTCTATTAAGGTACTTAAGGATTTTCTTTTGTTTTTTCAGATTTTGCCGACCGACACGACAACAATCAAAGAAAGAAGATGAAAAAAGACAGAAACAAGAATTTAAAGATTAACAAGTACTGATAAATGCAAGACATATTGAAGATGGAGATTAAAAAAATGTTTCATTAATATCATTAATAACTGAAATCTTCCAGAAAGAAGACGACCTGTTCATCTTCTTTCTGGAAGATTTCATTATTAACTTGGATAAAACTCTGTGTCGTTTCCTAAACGCGACTAAGTTACAACCTGAGGAACGATCGTGATCTCGCTCGCGCAAACGAGGGATTTTTGTCCCCGGACATTTTTGTCCGCTAAAATAGATCGCTTATAACTGTATCGAGTAACGCAAATGAACGATTAAAAGTACGCGGTATGTTGCATACATTTTTGTCGGCGGACAAAAAGGCCTCGTCTGTACAAGCTTTTAAAGTTGCTTAAGAGATGTAAGCGCGGAAAAACGTTCCGCTTGATTTCTGTTTCACTCGATTTTGACTCTGGTATTTTATATACGAATGTTACACCGTTTCAAAAATGTCTTTGAAGATGGAAGATCGTGATGTGAAGAGATGGCGCTGAAGATGGACGTACCTGGGCCTGGTAACTCCACCACCGTTGGCGTGCCTATCGCCAACGGGGGCAGAGTTCCTGCTCCTAGATGCGAGGTTCTACGACCGCAGTCCGAGAGTACTAGAAGAGTCTTGAACACATTTTTTCTATGAACTTATTTTCATTTTATTTCCCCACAAATGTACTTGTTATTAAAAGATGCCTAATACTTAGATTCATACATAAACCTTTGCAGACTTGCCTGTACTAGGGAAATTATATGTTAAGCTGGGTATCCATTTGCGCAGCCTCGTGGTGAGCTGCCTCACCCTGAGCGTGCCGCGGGTTGAGGAAAGTACATGTGTCTCCACTTGAGCACACGCAATATCGCATCGAGCGGCATGCCTCAACCCGAGCCATGATTTTCACAATTCCTCATTTACCACCATGATTGACGCACGTAAAGTCGCTGCAGCATTAGTAGTAATTAGTCACTACAAAAGGAAGCGGCAACATAAGAAACGGAAACATCGATGGTGGATTAAGGAAATATATCGTCAGCGAAATGTTTATGCAAAACAATTGTTGTCAGATATGACCTTTGAAGGCGTAGAAGAAACTATTAAAAATTTTACCAGAATGAACTCTGAAACCTTTGAAGATCTATGTTTTTCCCTCCGGAAAGATCCACAAAGCGAAGTAACTTTTTTTTTACTTCGGAAACGGGAAGTTTCATTTCGTTACTTATTATTTTCCAAGAATCTTCTTTCAAATGTTTATTATTATAATGCGGTGAAGTTGGATCCCACAAATGGCGGTGGTTTTCATACAACTTAATTAATTCGATACATTTCTCGTTATCCATTTTGTCGCTCGCGTCCGAGCACACGTACGTCCGTCTCCACTGAACGCACGCCTCAGTGTGAGGCGTCTTTGAGCATGGCCATTTACCGACACGATTTGGCTCGCTGCGCGGCCGCCGCGTTTGGTTCAAGTCGCGGCAAGCCTCGACTCGCGGCACGGTCTCCACTAGATCTGCCTCAGGTCGAGGCAGCTGCTCGGTCCGAGGCTGCCTCAAGTGGATACCCAGCTTTACAGAATCACTAGGGGAGCGTTCAAGTATTACGTGTCGCCATTTGGGGGAGGGGGACTCTTGTACAACGTTACAATACGTACAGGGGCGGGAGGGGGAGAAAATGCGTTACGAAACATTGTTTTTTTTTTAAATAAAAAAAATATCAAGCTAAAATTAGGACAAATGAGACCTGTTTATGCTCAATTTAAGTAAAAAAAATTATGAGTTGTGTGTTACGTAACATTTCAACACGTTACGGCAACAACGGCGCGTTACATAGGGGATGTTCGCGAGCGCGAGGGTCGACTGCTTCTATAGCATTATGCGTAAGCGATGTACATCCCTGGCTCGTAGGGTACGGGCCAGCTCCAACACCATCTTGAAAGTATTGTCTTAAAGATATGATGGTCAGTACATGAACCACTGCTCTATGGCACATGCACTGACAAACACACAAATGGCCAAGTGTGGTCGTTTTATTAGAAATAATTTAAATTCAAATTGTGTATCGTTAAGGACTGTTAATGATGATGATGATGATGATTAATAAATATATCTTGTGACTTATGTTAAATGCATTGTATGTCTATTGTATGTGTAATGTAATGTAATGTAATGCAATGTATGAAAATAATAATTATGAATGTATTAATTAAAATGTATTTAATGTAATTTTTACTAACATAGTTTTAAGTATTTCGATGTTACTAACAAATAATATGGATCTGGTCCGAAATAAACATTATTATTATTATTATTATAGGGGGGATAGAGGGTCAAAAATATTCTAAAATTTCATAACGCAATTCTTGAACGCTCCCTAGGCTCTCATATTATAGTAGTTTAAATAGTAACGAGTGTTTTAATACCCGTGTTATATGCAGTTGCATACATTACTTTATCTTCACTAATGCAATTAATCAATTAATAAAATATTGCGAAACATTAAATTCATGCCTACGTGTATTGTCACAGCGAACTTGCCGCCATTAAAATCTTACTAATGAGAGCGCAGCTGCAGCGCGCGCAGGGCCAATCAGGAGCGAGCGCGCGCTGTTAAGGATTTTGACATAAGGCTCTCTCATCACTCTCTCTCTCTCTCTCTCGCTCTCACACAGTGTTATAATGAGATTTTACGATATCGATTTGGATATTATAACATCATGTCAAATTGCTTAAATTGAGTTTTTTGCTGTCTGAGCTATAACAGTAGTTATTATAAGTCAAGTATTGAAAACATAAGTAGAATGTTACAACATTAGTGTAGATAAAATATATTATGATGTCTAGTGAATTGTTAAACATTATAAATACACATTTAAAATAATCCTACTGCATTAGAGTAATCTACGTTCAAGTAATTCAACATATAGAGATGGCATCAAAAGTTGATGAACAAATTAAATTTTTACAATAAATCAATTTTAACGGCTTTTGTCTTTTTTTATAATAAAAGCTGCGCCCTGCAAGTTCACCCGCGTAAATTTCAATCCCGTGGAAAATAGAAAATCATCCCATCGCATCCCATAGGAATATTTTTCGGGATAAAAACTATCCAGTGTTAATCCAAGTTACCCTCTATGTGTGTGTCGAATTTCATGAAAATCGGTTCAGCAGTTTTTGTGTGAAGGAGTAACAAATAAACAAACATACAAACTTTCGCATTTATAATATTAATAAGATATTCGAGCAGTGGGAACCTGTTACTACTGTACTAGGTAATTCTACTACTCCCACCCATAGAAGTTATACAGCTCCAGTGCCCTCTGATCCTTTGGCAATCCGTGGGCCACCGGAAACTCACCCAG